>QNTS01003364.1:39570-82208 GCA_003317085.1 Hucho hucho | reverse complement strand
ATTAAACTGTTGGTTGAGTATATATGTAGTGTGCGACTTTATTTTGATAGTGTATAGTGATTCTCTCGTTAACACAGGTGTGAGTGTTGACGAGGACAAGGCTGGAGATCACTCTGTCATGCTGATTGAGTTCAAATAACAGACTGGAAGCTTCAAAAGGAGGGTGGTGCTTGGAATCATTGTTCTTCCTTGATCAACCATGGTTACCTGCAGGGAAACACATGCCGTCATCATTGCTTTGCACAAAAAGGGTTCACAGGCAGGGATATTGCTGCCAGGAAGATTGCACCTAAATCAACCATTTATCGGATCAATAACAACTTCAAGGAGAGCAGTTCAATTGTTGTGAAGAGGGCTTCAGGGCGCCCAAGAAAGTCCAGCAAGCGCCAGGACAGTCTCCTAAAGTGGATTTGGTTGCGGGATCGGGGCACCACCAGTACAGAGCTTGTTCAGGAATGGCAGCATGCAGGTGTGAGTGCATCTGCACGCACAGTGAGGCGAAGACTTTTGGAGGATGGCCTGGTGTCAAGAAGGGCAGCAAAGAAGCCACTTCTCTCCAGGAAAAACATCAGGGACAGACTGATATTCTGCAAAAGGTACAGGGATTGGACTGCTGAGGACTGTGGTAAAGTCATTTTCTCTGATGAATCCCCTTTCATATTGTTTGGAGCATCCGGAAAAAAAGCTTGCCCGGAGAAGACAAGGTGAGCGCTACCATCAGTCCTGTGTCATGCCAACAGTAAAGCATCCTGAGACCATTCATGTGTGGGGTTGCTTCTCGGCCAAGGGAGTGGGCTCACTCACAATTTTGCCTAAGAACACAGCCATGAATAAAGAATGGTACCAACACATCCTCCGAGAGCAATTTCTCCCAACCATCCAGGAACAGTTTGGGGACGAACAATGCCTTTTCCAGCATGATGGACCACCTTGCCATAAGGCAAAAGTGATAACTAAGTGGCTCGGGGAACAAAACATTGATATTTTGGGTCCATGGTCAGGAAACTCCCCAGACCTTAATCTCATTGAGAACTTGTGGTCAATCCTCAAGAGACGGGTGGACAAACTAAAACCCACAAATTCTGACAAACTCCAAGCATTGATTATGCAAGAATGGGCTGCCATCAGTCAGGCTGTGGCCCAGAAATTAATTGACAGCATGCCAGGGCAGATTGCAGAGGTCTTGAAAAAGAAGACTCTTTGCATCAACTTCATGTAATTGTCAATAAAAGCCTTTGACACTCATGAAATGCTTGTAATTATACTTCAGTATTCCATAGTAACATCTGACAAAAATATCTAAAGAAACTGAAGCAGCAAACTTTGTGGAAATTAATATTTGTGTAATTCTCAAAACTTTTGGCCACGACTGTACACATACATACATATATACACACACATACATACGACAACGCCCTTCGCACCCTCAGGTCTACACATAAAACACCAACGCCCACAGGTGACCTGGGTTGAGCTCTTAGTTTTCACGTCAATAAGCGAATACAAATACCTGGACTCCATGACAGACCGACAACACACACAGAGAGAGCGAGAGAGCGAGGGTAGAGAGAGCAAGAGAGCCCAGGAAGCAACATGTCAAGTCCTGATACAACTTGACTGCAGTTAAAAACACACCACAGACTTTTATATAGACCATGTTCTGGATGGCCTGTATGTAAAAGCACTGCCTGGCACACACAGTACTGTAACTGAACAAACAGTTTGGCAAACTCCCTTTAAGGTAGCCTAGGCAGCCGCTAGATCTCCACTATCATTGTGCTCAGCTGGTAATACACTTGTGTCCTCCGGTGACCTCTTCCAACATAAATCATCATCCATTCAGGCTGCAAAGGCATCGGTACCTCGTTAACTAGCTTTAACGGCGTGCCCCCCCCAAAAAACAGAATATATGCTATGCATACAGTCTTAAAATACCACCATTTTGGAATTTTATGACAACTTCCGGATATTGCACACTGCGTTTAGCCAATCAGGTTGCAACAGTGTTTACCCCTGGCTGAACGCAGGGAACAACATCAGGAAGTAGCATCTAGCATGGTGGTGGGAAATTGTGTTTTATTATGAAAGCATGAATCTTGTTTTCTGCAGCTAGTTAAACCTATCAGTGCCAAGACCCCAGCAAAAATCAGCTTTCCATGTATCGGACTTTCCTTTATCTGCATGTCCAGCCATTATATTTAGCTTTACAATTAAGTATTTTACCATTTCCTTTTCAGGACAACCAGGGCTACAAGTAGAACACAAAACAATTTGACAAATATTTGCATTCATGAGTTATTGACAAATGGCAATCATTCTATTATTTTTTTTAAACGGTGCTCCAAAGCAAAAAACGGATAAAAATGATTTTATATGAATGCTGTAAGTACAGAAATGGTTTGCTTAGTGGGAAATAAATATCCAACTAGTCAGTGACAACTGTGTGGAGTTTGTCAGCAACTGTGTGAGCTTATTACAGTATTAAAACACAATGTCCTGGGATTTCCTATGATCTTCTAACGACTCTTGTAGCTTGTGAGCATCATAGAGCAAAACATGTGCATGTTCGTTAGTCTCTCAGCTTTTCATAGATAACTACAAACAATTTAAAAGCTCAAAACATTCGGACTCTCCGGGTTTTTTGTAAAAAGACCCGGCCCCGGGCCCCTTCAGGATCCGCCCTTGTCTCACAAACACCGCTCTAGCTCAGCCCCCTTTAATCATGTTTCATGTATGAACCAATCACTGGGGGACACTAGTGTATTACCAGCTGAGGATATTAAGCCTAGAAGATCGTGGAGCTCTAGCACCCACTAGTAGCTGTCTAAGCTACCTTAAAAGGAACAGGCTTCATCTCAGTCATCAAATTTGATTTAAATATTGACTTAAAGGCAACTTTCATATTCCAATTGGCAAATAATATGACCTCTGGCCAGCATGTACAATTTAGAGGTACAACAAATTTGAAATGCAGTTTGGCCTTTCTTATAGGTGAAAGGTCAGGTGTGAGGGTAAGAGAAGTTAACTGTGGTTAGGCGGTGTGTGTGTGTGTGTGTGTGTGCGCGCGCTGGGTGGGGTGTCAGCCAGATCCTGCTCCAGAGGCTAAATGGAAGCCAAGACAAACAGTGGCCCTGGCATTTCCTCTGTGGTAGAGCAGAGCAGGCACACACCCACCCACCCGACCAAGGTGTGGAGAGGAACGGGATGGGCTGTGGGATTCCACAACAGTGACAATATGGGTGTCAGTGTGGGTGTGTGTCTCTGACTCTCTGTGCTTGCACCGTGTGTGTAGCCTATTTTTCTGTACATGAAGGGCTCTCTAATGGTTATTTAGCAGCTGCAGGTTTGACATTTGAAAACATATCTGTGCTCAGTGCTTCCTACCTACTGGCTTTCTGTGCCAGCCTCTCTCAGGGTCAGTGAGAGGGCCATGTAGTACTGTGGCCTACAGTACAGTGTGCCGTTTGGTCCTGCCAGCCTGCAAGCCTGCCCTGTCTAGGCTAGCTACACCAGCTATCAAATGGCTGGCTGACGGTAAACATTACAACACCACAGGGATTTTCCATCACTACTAACCCCACCTGTCCCCATCCAAAACCTGTGTGTGTGTGCGCACGCGCACGCCTGCGTGTCCAAACCCAACACTAACAGTATTTCACTGGAAAGAACAGATGTGCTTTTGAGATTAGGTTGTTTATGAGTTTGGCTAATCTTAACACAGAACATAATCTCTGACTGACTGAAGGCTTCTCAGTATGAAGGAAGTGTCAATAATTTATAAAGATAGAGGTAAATTACAATGCTTTGGTTTTTCTCTGAACTCGATGAAACTAAATATACTGGGCCGGTACAACAACAAAACATCCTCTACAACTGTAGGTAGCCTAGTGGTTACATAAGTGGGCCTGCAACCAAAAGGTTGTCGGTTTGTATCCCAAGACCAATGGGGGGAAAAAAGTGTGGGTATCCTAAGTGTCATCTCCTGCCTTTGTGCCCTTAAGAAAGGCACTTAACACTTTAAACTTGTTTTTCTTTACGTCAAAGCTTTATCACAGCGCATGTGCACAGCTGTCAATCGCACTAATATTACAGTCGCACATTAAACCATTCACTCTAATACCACTTGAAAGTTTCCCAGACTCACCCTGCAGACAGACATCTGGTTGGTGGTGAGGGTGCCAGTCTTGTCAGAGCAGATGACAGAGGTGCAGCCCAGGGTCTCCACAGAGGGCAGGCTGCGGACGATGGCGTTCTTTTTGGCCATGCGTCGGGTCCCCAGCGCCAGGCAGGTGGTGATAACAGCGGGTAGACCTGAGGGGGTAAGAGAGGCAGGATTGGATAGAGTGGAATGGACCGATACAGTACAGTAACATGGACAGTAGTGGTGCACGCGTCAGCTGTTTGTTCACCAGCAGTCGCCCGCAATTGCTAATAACCCATCCGCAACCGCCCCTAACCTGCACACAACCCTAACCTGCAAATATAGAAAATGCACTGTAGGCTAGTCATAGATGGCGTAACGATTTTTTGACAGGAAGTTCTGGGTTTTTTGGTGCCTAATTTAGATAGAAATTATACGCAGAAACCTGACATTTTGGTAGGCTATTAGTTATTCAACTTAATAATTCGATACAGGCAGCTTCTCTTCCGTCATTATATGTTGCCCTAGAAGACTAAATAAACCCTTGCTCACCAGAATAATATGATCAATGAATGCTTCAATCTAGTATACATTGGTAAAGTTATGTCATCTCTGCTTCTGTTTAGGGACCTGGGAGAAAACTCTATAATACAAAATGTCCAAAATGACATCAATAGTACGGTAATATGGAAATAGAAAGCTGTGAAAACGACCCAACATGTTTCTGATAATATTTCAGTTCAGCCTGGATGCATATTTTATGTGGTTGAAAAGATAGGACCTCTACAGACGGCCCCTAACTGTGCATTCGCATTCTCTCAAGATGCTGAAAGAAAGAAATCATAATTTCTCCACTCCTGTTCCAGAGTCAAAATGTATATTTGGTGTATAATTTTACTGCAAGAAATGCTTAATTCTGCAGGAGTTGTTATTAAGACTATGTGAGAGGTTATAGACCAGTGTCCAGATTTCAGTTTCCATTTAACCCATCTGAACACCGGGGTACAGTTCCCTTGATGTGCCATAGGCCTATTTGAAGTTCCCGTCCTGTGACGGTCGAATTTGTAAAGCACCTCACAATCACACATAAGACACTGCAATCATCCTCTTTTAGCACTTCAAATCTTTCCCAAACATTACTTTTTTGGCTCTCCCTTCTCTTTTTTTCCCCCAACTATCCATTTCACATTTTTTCTTTTATTGAATTAAACTTCAACATTGTCGTTTTTGCCTCAGTTGATCTACACTACAGTACCAAAAGTATGGGGACACCCGCTCGAACATCTTATTCTAGAATCAAGGGCATAAATATGGTTGGTCCCCCCTTTGCTGATATAATAGCCTCCACTCCACTGGGAAGGCGTTCCACTAGATGTTGAAACATTGCTGCGGGAACTTGCTTCCATTCAGCCAAGAGAGCATTAGTGAGGCCTGGCTCGCAGTCTGCGTTCCAATTCATCCTAAAGGTGTTCGATGGGGTTGAGGTCAGGGCTCTGTGCAGGCCAGTCAAGTTCTTTCACACCGATCTTGACAAACCATTTCTGTATGGACCTCGCTGTGTGCACGGGAGCATTGTAATGCTGATACAGGAAAGGGCTTTCCCCAAACTGTTGCCACAAAGTTGGAAGCACAGAATCATCTAAAATGTCATTTTTCGCTGTAGCGTTAACATTTCCCTTCACTGGAACTAAGGGGCCTGGCCCAGACCATGAAAAACAGCCCCAGACCATTATTGATCTTAGGCTTGTGTGCGGCTGCTCGGCCATGGAAACCCATTTCATGAAGCTCCCGACGAACAGTTACTGTGCTGACATTGCTTCCAGAGGCAGTTTGGAACTTGGTAGTGAGTTTTCCAGATTATGATTTATACACGCTTCAACACTCAGCGGTCCCGTTCTGTGAGCTTGTGTGGCCTACCATTTCGCGGCTGAGCCATCGTTGCTGCTAGACGTTTCCACTTCACAAGAACAGCACTCACAGTTGACCGGGGCAGCTTTAGCAGGGCAGAAACTTGACAAACTGGTGGCATCCGTTGACTGTGGCACATTGAAAGTCAGTGAACTCTTCAGTAAGGCCATTCTACTGCCAACATTTGTCTCTGGAGATTGCATGGCTGTGTGCTCAATTTTATACACCTGTCAGCACCGGGTGTGGCTGAAATAGCCAAATCCACTCATTTGAAGGGGTGTCCACATACTTTTGCACATACAGTGCTTTTGGAAAGTATTCACGCCTTTACTTTTTCCACACTTTGTTATGTTACAGCCTTATTCTAAAAATCCCCCTCATCAATCTACACACACACACACACACACACAATGACAATGAAAAACAGTTTATTTTTTGCATATGTATTAAAAAAACGTTAATACATTTACATAAGTATTCAGACCCTTTACTCAGTACTTTGTTGAAGCACCTTTGGCAGCAATTACAACCTCCGGACTTCTTGGGTATGACGCTACAAGCTTGGCACACCTGTATTTGGGAGTTCCTCCCATTCTTGTCTGCAGATCCTCTCAAGCTCTGTCGGGTTGGATGTGGATTGTTGCTGCACAGCTATTTTCAGGTCTCGCCAGAGATGTTAGATCGGGTTCAAGTTCAGGCTCTGGCTGGGCCACTCAAGGACATTCAGTGACTTGTCCCAAAGCCACTCCTGCGTTGTCTTGGCTGTGTGCTTAGGGTCGTTGTCCTGTTGGAAGGTGAACCTTCGCCCCAGTCTGAGGTCCTGAGCGCTCTGGAGCAGGTTTTAATCAAGGAGCTCTCTGTACTTTGCGCAGGTCATCTTTACCTCGATCCCGACTAGTCTCCCAGTCCCTGCAGCTGAAAAACATCCCCACAGCATGATGCTGCCACCAGCATGCTTCACCATAGGGATGGTGCCAGGTTTCCTCCCAGATGTGACGCTTGGCATTCTGGCCAAATCTTGGTTTCATCAGACCAGAAAATCTTCTCTCATGGTCTGAGAAACTTTAGGTGCCTTTTGGCAAACTTCAAGCGGCTGTAATGTGCCTTTTACTGAAGAGTGGCTTCCATCTGGCCACTCTACCATAAAAGGCCTGATTGGTGGAGCGCTGCAGAGGTGGTGATCCATAGGAATTCTTGAGCTCTGTCAGAATGACCTCTTGGTCACCTCCCTGACCAAGGCCCTTCTCCCCCGATTGCTCAGTTTGGATGGGTGGCCAGCTCTAGAAAGAGTGTTGGTGGTTCCAAACTTCTTCCATTTTTAGAATGATGGGGGTCACTGTCTTCTTGGGGACCTTCAATGCTGCAGAAATGTTTTGATACTGTTCCCGAGATCTGTGCCTCGACACAATCCTGTCTCGGAGCTCTACGGACAATTCCTTCAACCTCATGGCTTGATTTTGCTCTGACATGCACGGTCAACAATGGGACCTTATATAGACAGGACCCCCCATGAATCAGGTGTGTGCCTTTCCAAAACAAAATGCATGTCCAATCAATTGAATGTACCACATGTGGACTCCAATAAATTTGTTAGAAACATCAAGGATGATCAATGTAAACAGGATGCACCTGAGCTCAATTTCGAGTCTCATAGCAAAGGGTCTTACAGTACCAGTCAAAAGTTTGGACACACCTACTCTTTCAAGGGTTTTTCTTTATTTATTTTGACTATTTTCTACATTGTAGAATAATAGTGAAACATCAAAACTATGAAATAACTCATATGGAATCATGTAGTAAACAAACAAAAAGTGTTAAATCAATATATGTTTATATTTGAGATTCTTCAAAGCAGCCACCCATTGACTTGATGACAGTTTTGCACACTCTTGGCATTCTCTCAACCAGCTTCACCTGGAATCCAACAGTCTTGAAGGAGTTCCCACATATGCTGAGCACTTGTTTGCTGCTTTTCCTTCACTCTGCAGTCCAACTCATCCCAAACCATCTCAAATTGGGTTGAGGTTGGGTGATTGTGGAGGCCAGGTTATCTGATGCAGCACTCCACCACTCTCCTTGGACAAATAACCCTTACACAGCCTGGAGTTGGGTTGGGTCATTGTCCCGTTGAAAAAACATAATTATAGTCCCACTAAGCCCAAACCAGATGGGATAGGGTATCGCTACAGAATGTGGTGGTAGCCATGCTGGATAAGTGTGCCTTGAATTCTAAATCACGGTCACCAGCAAAGCACCCCCACACCATCACACATCCTCCATGCTTCATGGTGGGAACCACACACGCCGAGATCATCCGTTCACCTACTCTGCGTCTCACAAAGACACACTGGTTGAAACCAAAACTCTCTTTGGACAGATTTCCACCGGTCAAATGTCCATTGCTCGTGTTTCTCGGCCCAAGCAAGTCTCTTCTTATTGGTGGACTTTAGTAGTGGTTTCTTTGCAGAAATTCAATCGAAGGCCCGATTCCTCCTCCTCTGAAAAGTTGATGTTGTGTCTGTTACTTGAACTCTGAAGCATTTATTTGGGCTGCAATTTCTGAGCCTGGTAACTAATTAACTTATCCTCTGCAGCAGAGGTAACTCTGAGTCTTCCATTCCTGTGGCGGTCCTCATGAGAGCCAGTTTCATCATAGCGCTTGATGGTTTTTGCGACTGCACTTGAAGAAACTTCCAAAGTTCTTGACATTTTCCAGATTGACTGACCTTCATGTCTTAAAGTAATGATGGACTGTAATTTCTTTTTGCTTATTTGAGCGGTTCTTGCCATACTATGGACTTGGTCTTTTACCAAATAGGGCTATCTTCTGTATACCACCCCTAACTTGTCACAACACAACTGATCAAATGCATTAAGGAAAGAATTCCACAAATACCATTTTAACTTCTTAGGGAGCGGCAGCAGAGGTGACGGTTTTGGAGAGTCTGGCGTGCCCAAAGTAAAATGCCTGCCACTCAGGCCCAGAAAATAGGATATGCACATAATTAGTACTATTGGATAGGAAACTATGAAGTTTCTAAAAGTGTTCAAATAATGTATGTGAGTGTAACAGAACTGATATAGCAGGCCAAAACCAGAGGAAAATCCATCCGGATTTGCAGTTTTTTTTTGTACATGACCTTCTCCAGGCTGCCTATTGATTTCTATGTTAACTAGGACTGAGACTGCAGTACCTATGGCTTCCACTAGATGTCAACAGTCTTTACACAGTGTCTGGAGGCTCTAGCACTAAGCAGAACAGATAGGAAGAGGAAGTAGTGAAGGGACCACATTTGTCAGCAACGTTTCGCGAGAGCGAGATTGTGAACGCGCCCCACTTTATTTTCCAGTCCTATCGTTCACGTTATCATCCGGTTGAAATATTACAGTAAATATACATAAAAGGATACATTAAAAATGATGTTTGATTTGTTTGGAGAAAGTGTATAGGTATAATTTGAACGTGTTCTCTTCACGGTTCAATGGGCAACTCGACGGTGGATTTTCTGATCATAACGCGCCAACCAAACTGAGATTTATGGATATAATAAATTGGATGTCTTCGTTGGACACTTGGGAAGCCCTCAGCAGAAGTTCTTTGAAAGGTAAGAGATTTATTTTAGCTCTTATATGGGTTTTGTGTGACCCGCGCTGGATATGAATTTATGCTAATGTGGAAAATAGGAGAGGTGCTATCCTCAATCAAATGTTGTGCTTTCGCCGTAAAACCTTTTTGAAATTTGACAACGCTGTGATATTGCCAAGAATCAGAGCTTTTGATGACTATGCAACACTTGTATATTGATGAATGTTTAATAATTCAACTTTTGGATTTTGAATTTCACGCCTTACATTTCACCGGGTAGTGTCGGGAGCGGCCCGCTACTCCCTAAGTACAAGCCTCATGAAGCTGGTTGAGAGAATGCCAAGTGTGCAAAGCTGTCATCAAGGAAGAATCTCAAATATATTTGGATTTGTTTAACACATTTTTGGTTACTAAATGATTCCATGTGTTATTTCATAGTTTTGATGTCTTCACTATTAGAAAATAGTCAAAATAAAGAAAAACCCTGGACTGAGTAAGTGTCCAAACTTTTGACTGGTACTGTATTTTTTATATATTCGCAAATGGGGTATTGTGTGTAGATTCCTGAGGAATCATTTTTTATTAATCAATTTTCGAATAAGGCTGTAATGTAATAAAATGTGGAAAAAGTCAAGGGGTTTGAATACTTTCTGATGGCACTGTATAGTGTAGCTTAACTTTTTCTGCCAGTTACCAAAAAGCGTTTGGTGATTGGTATGTAGGCAATTTGGAGCATGTTAAGTTGGGCCCTAAAGCTTAGGCTTACACACTAATGACATACATACAAAAAAAAATTATGTATTGTTTTCTCTTTATTCAAATCACGCATCACTAATGGACAGCATAGGAGAATTCATTTTGTTTTTTTTACATGGAGTTTGGAAAGTGAGAGAAAAAAGACAAAAAGAGAGGGGGGGTGGAGAGAGGCAGAGGGAAGGAAATAAGCTGTTCTCACATACCCTCAGGGATGGCGGCCACAGCCAGGGCCACAGCGATCTTAAAGTAGTAGATGGCGCCCCGCATCCAGGACCCCCCATGAACCGGGTCCCCAAAATGCCCGATGTTAATGACCCAGACGGCCACGCAGATCAGGGAGATGACCTTCAAGTTCAAAATATTGTCTGTTTTTTGGTGAAAATTGATATTTGTCTTGGGACTTGCAGTCACATGGCTCATACACATCACAACAAACAGACAGAACACACAGATATGATAGCGCAATAAATTAATACAAATAAATACAACAATCATCGTAAAACCCACCTTGGAGAGCTGCTCTCCAAACTCGTCCAGTTTCTGCTGCAGAGGAGTCTTCTCCTGCTCCGTGGCAGCCATCTGGTTCCGGATCTTACCGATCTCCGTGGACACGCCGGTGGAGACCACGATGCCAATGGCTCGCCCCGCAGCAATGTTAGTGCCCTGAGCAGGGAGTGGCGGTTAGCACAGAGTTAATATGGTGATAGAGTACACACTGATACCAAACCATGCTTACTGCATCCATGTGGAACCACTACTTGCAACTAACTTCTTCAGGTACGCAGATTATCTGCTGAACACAAGAAATGATGCATAGAGAACCCGAGCTGCATCCACACACACACAGCTGATTCAAAAAGGTAGATGGAAGTCAGAATTCCTGATATGGCTGATGAATGCAGCAGAGAGAGAGATAGTGTGTGTGTGTGTGAGAAAGAGAGAGAATAGAGTTGGCTCCAAACAGGAAGTGCAGTTCTTACAGAAAACAGCATATTCTTCTTGTCTTGATTGACAGCTCTGGGGTCAGGGACAGGGTCGGTGTGTTTGATAACAGACACAGACTCGCCTGCAGAGACAGATTAATACACACTGTTACACAAGATCCTACAAGCCATTAACAGTAAGATGTTACACAGGTTTTAGAACATTGTATTTAATCGTACGAGGAACACCTAGGCCAGAGGTTTAATCTTATTCTGTATTTGTTTGACAATGTTCGACTGTTTTAAAAGTCTATTCTACTCGGCCCATCACATTTGTAGCATGCTTTGGAATCTCACAAGATGCAGCAAGTCAGTCAGTCAGCCATCCTGCCAGTCAGCCAGCCAACCACCCAGTCAGTCAGTCAGTTTGTTTGGTTTATATGGATCCCCATTAGCTTGTGCCGAAGCAGCAGCTATTCTTCCTGGGGTCCACACAAAAACATATAAAACAGGACAAGTAACAAAATGCTGACAGTCAGTCAGCCTGCCAGTATGTAGCCTACCTGTGAGAATAGACTGGTCCACTCTAAGGGTGGTAGACTTGATGGAGGTGATCCTGATGTCAGCAGGGACCTTGTCACCAACTAGACAATACAACAAAACAGGCTGGGTTTAGAAGAGAAGACAACAGATAGTTATAAACAAAGTCATTGAATGAAAGCATTAGGTTAACATTCTACAGAGGGAGAAAGCAGAAACGAGGGGGAGGAAGAGAAAGCAAAAGGTGTATTTGATTTTAAATGACTATCTTTGCTCTCTGTAGCGACCTGGGAAAGTGTGAGTCTGGCGGGCCAGGAGATGTAATGACAAAGGAAACGAGAAGACAGCGGCCTAGCTGTGAAACGGCCGGCAACCCCCCCCCGTTCCCCAGGTGACCACTCAATTCCAACCTATCGAATCACAGCATTCACACAAAGCCACAAGCAAAAAAACGAGAGCCCTGGCTTAGCCTCACAAGTCATCATGCAACCCAACAGCAGGCACCAACTTAGATCGAGTCACAACGCAATCCCAACAAACTGATTCCACACTCACGCTCGACAGAGAAAATCTTTCAGTTCCCATATCAAAGTGCGATAAATCCAGATACAAGCAGTTTGGATTAATGCTTGTAATGTCTTTAATCTGTTTTCTCCTCTTTGGCTGTTGTATATTAAAGTCATATTTCAGGACAGGGTGTTTAGCTGTCATGGGCCTGTGGCACCCAACGTCTTTTGAGCCAAGCACATTGCTTCCACTGCACACTTTTTTCACAGCTTCACAAATCAACAGTGTTGGGGCTTTTATGCTGGAACTGCTTTAACTAAGCTCCAGAAATGGAGTAAAACAATAATACAAAGATATTGGGGCCATACTTGCGAACAAAAGCAACCATTTAAAAGTAAAAAGTTTCTCAGGCTTAGAGTATCAGCCAATTAAAATCGTCAATTTACTTGCACGTGACAGAATGTTAAATTGTAGCTGGGCCCACCAGATAAAATGGCACACGTTAGCCCTATGCTAACCTAATCAGGAGGCAGTGATTAGATCGTTCAACAAGTTCTGCATCAGCCAATTAAAATCGTCAACGTAGTTCCAACATTTGTTCTTGGAAGCGTCCTTGACATACTTCAGTCAAACAGCACATTCTGATCAAGCAGCCATCACGTGTATTTGACTGACCCACCATCCCTTAATTTAGATTTATTAGTAGTGTGTTAGTGTTGAAAAGAGAAGCCCACAGCAAACGGCTTGAAAATTAAGAATTTAATAAAGAGCTACCTCTTTCAGCCTTGCACACAAACAAACACACTGCTATTGCCTAATAATTATATTGAATAGTCTATATTACATGGACGTGCACACCTAAATGTAGGTTTACAACCATTATAATCTTTCGTCGAGGAGTTTGAGAATTACAAAGTGTACGATAGATTTATTGGGTGTACTCTCACCATCATCTTACAGATGACAGTATTGCGGTTATTTTAAAATAAGTTTATGGCATTGTTGAATATTCGTTTCTGATTGGCTTGAAGGGCATTCTAGAGTGTGCATTATTTCCCTATAAAACGCACGGTATAGTTATAGTTCATTCTTACATCTTCTATGTTTGAGCTGCTGTTGAAAGCAAAAGTCGAATTGAAAACGTTATTGGCATTGTTGAGTTCGATTTTCATAATAGCAAGCTAGGACTGATGGCTTGGTTAGCTGAAGTAGCAAGTCTGTTTGGTTAGTAAACTTTCTAGCTACTTCAGTTGGTTGTGGAACACATTTCTACTTGCAATGCAACACATTTCTAACTTGCAAATGTGTTCAATTATAGCGATATTAATAATGCAACTCTGTGGAAGGTCAGTTCCACTCCGCTAGCGTGTCACACACAGAAGGCATAGCCCCTCATTGATTATACCTTACTTATCGCGAGTTCAGACGACTCGAATATACAGTCTTAATGGAGGAAGACACTGCTGTATCGGTATCAGATGGTGAATTAGTTATACTTGACAAAAGTAAATCTAACTCTCTGATTAGCCTTTTCTGTAGGCTACTATAGGAACTCCAAATCAACAAAGCTATTACCTACATTCATTCACATCAAATAGTTTCCTCCTTATGCCATAATAACTTATTAATGCATATGGGACTTTGTATGGTACACCTCATTTCATGACGATCCCCATTAACCACCTTGGTCTTATTCCATAAAGGCTCGGCTTGTGGTGGAGCCTACCCACAGAGTGGTTACGCGCTCTTCTGGCAAGGAGCCAGTGTAGACTATCATCAGTAGGCTATATACTTATGTTCAGTAGGCTACAC
This sequence comes from Hucho hucho, assembly GCA_003317085.1. Taxonomy (NCBI): domain Eukaryota; kingdom Metazoa; phylum Chordata; class Actinopteri; order Salmoniformes; family Salmonidae; genus Hucho; species Hucho hucho. Next base: position 68,035 of record QNTS01003364.1, on the reverse strand, counting down.
TTACATGTAGACAGCCACGTTTTCATAGGCTATGCATTATTATAATCATCCACTTCGTCACATGCATTTTGAATTCGAGCATCAAGGACAGTAAAAGTTGAGTTTTTTCCTCAACAACAAAAAAAGCTTGATGCAAGAGGGGCTCGAACCCATGATTAAAGTGCACTATCGATTTCAAGTCAACCACTTTAGCAGTGTGTTCCACCTAGAAGTGATGGTGATAATGTTAGCCTAAGTTACATGACTGCTATTTGATAAATCCACAAGGCTCTTCGTTGTTGTAAGGACTTCACATATCTTTATCTTTTTGTGTGTAGTAGTAGCCTAGTCAAGGACACATCAATGCAATATTGGCACACAACATTCTGTTATAGACCAACGAAACAAAAGATAACATAGAAGGTTTAAAATATCCCAATAGTGGCCAGGGTTGACCTATTTTAAGAAAAACGCCATTGGTTGGTGGATATAAAGTCAAAGATCTTTGATAGGCTGATGAATAATTTGTTCCAGGATATAGTCACATGGTGAAGTTAGCATACAGCTAATTAATGTTTGACATGTTATCCGATGAGACCAGCTACAATTTAGTGTTGTCACGTAAATCAACGATTTTAATTGGCTGATACACATTGAGTCTGAGAAACTGTTTACATTGAAATGATTGCTTATGTTCGTAAGTATGGCCCAATCTTCTTCTATAATACAAATATATCTTCAAAGTAAGAGGTTTACAACAAGTCAGAAGAAAGGAGCCCAAAATCTTCATAAGAGCTATGTGGTAACTGATGTTGAGCACACAATCAATATGCCATTCTGTAATGGTTTGAAGTTGCTTGGTTTGCAGAGGTAAACACATATCAACACAGCGTTCTGTACAAGATGTTCAGTAAAACAAGGCCAGTAACAGAATGCACCAAGTACGCCTTTCAAGGTGATTGCTTTGGAAAAGGCTCCATCTTGTCTTTTTCCTTGTCTGGTAGTGCAGGATGATCATTATTTGGCAAGGCAACCTGACTGTGATTAGTGATGTTCCATTAACTACAGGGTGTGGGAGTGTTATTTGGCCTCCCCTATACCAGGAAGTGTAACACTGACCAAACCCAAGGTATTGATTAAGGACATTTCAGCACTTCATAATCACATACATGAGTGCATAATGAGTAGGACTATGGCAAACCTGTAGTTTGATGATTTCAGAAAACGTCCTGTGTTTTTATATTAATCAGATTCCCCTATAATCATGCCATTTCCATGTGTTTTGTGCTTGGAGTTCTCATCTTCCTACATTATGACAAGTTCCCAATCTCTTACGTTGTATCAACACTCCATTTCACTCATCCTCAACAACCAGAAAGAGAAATGGAGAGATAAAAAAAAAGAGATTGAGAGAGGTGTGTGGGAGCTGGGGGCAGTAGCTCCACAGGAGGCAGGCAAGGCAGAGGGCAGCAGCAAGAGGTTTTTGAAACTCCCACTCCCAGCATCCTCCTCACGTACTGTATGTAGTTCTAATCGCCTCCAACTCACCCCTCGCTCTTCTCCATTCGCCTCCCACAGACATTCTCTCCATCTCCCGTACCCACTCTAATCTCTATCCATCTTTCTCCCTCTGTCTATTAGGATTTGCCCAGACGCAATCTAAATGCTAATACCAGGAGCTTTAGAACATTCTATTTCAGACTAAGAATACGTACCATACCATTATGCAGCCTACTCCATTACTGTATGAGAGCAAACTAAACTGTTAGGCCCAATACCAGGCATCAATATCAAATGGGTCTGGATGGAACCTTGAGATTAATCTAGTAAAGTGGGCTAGAAGGGGATAGTTCACCCAAATTACAAAACAATATATTGGTTTCCTTACCCTGTAAGCAGTCTATGGAGAAGGTAAAACAGCAATCCATGCTTTGGTTTTGTTTACCTGGTATACCAATATGTAATTTTGTTATTTGGGTGAAATATCCCTTTAAAGTCAGAATACGCAGTTGAAACAATAATAAAGCAGAGACCCCCACCTCTGTTTTGGTAAAAAGCCGAGGGATGGGCCTGGAGAAATGTAACCACTCTCAAATGCATAGAAAGAGCTATGGATGCAATGACTGACCATCCATAAAATATCAAAATTAGTTTTAAGCCTATGCAGTGTTTGCTTACATTTACATTGTATACAAACATTGGAGAAAAACAAGCTTATATTTTGGGTTCTCATGGAGTTTGACAGTTGAACTAGGCTCATGAGGCATTCATAAGTTCTATTCTTCAAGAATCAATGGGTATATCATTCATTTATTAGTCCAAAAATGGATGTAGCAACTAAGGGTTCTAGCTTTAACTTTACTTTCACTCCTGTAACTAAGTATCGATCAGACCAAACCCTGGTTGATGTGGTCTTATTTCATTAAAGTATCTTGAAAGTTCCTACGACCCTGTCTGTTTGCATCATAAAAAATTTAAAACAAATAAATAAATAAACAGGGAAAGTTCCACAATCATAACCGTGGCACTTAAGATAATGTGAAACCAGCCAGGCAAGCAGGGGCGAGGGTGGAAACTTGTGTAAATATATCAATTTTTTCCCCCCTCTCTCCTCAAACGCACTGTGGTTGAGAATGTCATTTTTCCGATCCCTCCAGATCGCTTGTTCTACCCTTCGCCTAGAGTTCCCATGGAACCACCACTGTAACGGACACTTGCTAATCCAACATCCATGAAAGGAAAGATAGATTAACAACATGCACATCAAAACAAGAAACGTAACTGCAAGTAGTTTTTTTTTTTTTCTTCCTCCATAGACGCTCTCAAGATACTGACACTTTTTGAGAGAGAAAAATACATAACCCTGAGTGTTTGTGTCTAATAGCACTTAGCAACCAGAGAAAAGGGATGGGTAGATATCCCTCTGATCTTCATCTGCTCAGGCAATACATGCAGAACACTATACCAGGCTGAAAGCCTCTCTACCCTGTATCTGGTATGGTAGGAAGTTGGCTGTGAGAGGACATAAGTTAAAGCTAACTAACAGACTAACATATTTCATGTGAGTGCATGCGCGTGCGCGCATGAACAGTACGAGGGCCCTGCCCTCCACTCCGCAGCCAGTCAGCAGGAACTGGGTGGGCAAGACTAACTGAACTCCATTCATCTACTCTATATAGAGCTGCTGATAGAGAGGAGTGATACTCTGACTAGCCGTCCACAGAGAAGACCCTGGTGCCAGGGACAGACGGGGGTCACACCCCACTTCAACAGAAAATAGTTCCCTCTCCACTCCAGCTTAAAGATACCCGATTGCCATGGAGATAAACAGAAATGGAGTAGCTAGATCTCAGAGCCTGGAAATATCCCAATTCTGTTCCTTGTGTGTTAACTCTGCTCTGCCGGTTGTGGAACAACAAACTGCGAACCTTCATATCCATGCATAACTGACCAGATTATGAAGACAAGCATTGTAATTTAATATTCTACAACGTGAGTGTGGAAGAGATGAAAAAAGGATTGGTTGTCTATCAATAATGGCAAACCACCTGGTACTGACAACATCGATGGACAATTACAAAGGATGGTTCCGGACAATATGTGACTTGCTCCATCATTTCCTTTCACATTGACCCCAACATACATTCTGAGCTCTATACATTTTTGAAAATAGATTCTAAGATTCAAAACAATGTACTTGTGTATCAGTTCTCCAAATTGAGCTCAGTAGAGCTAGTTATAACAGAAGTATCCCTGATCAGCTGTTCAGAGAAAATCACCCTTGAAATGTCTCTGTTTTCAGGGCAGGGATGTTAGCCTTCTGCACGTCGCAATGCAAGTGCTACTGTAACATACATCATTTCTGTTATTTGGCATAACTTGTAGCTTGCTAGCTAGCTGATTAATGTCTAAAAACAAGTTTGTGGGTGTCCTAGCAAGCTAAACAGCTAGTTAGCTAGCTGTCAGTTGACAAGGACTCGTTCTGAAAGTTGGACTTTCGTATCACCTGAGACTTCAAAAGAGTACTTCCACTTTGATTTCGACATTCAAACTAATTGGGTTGGTTAGAAAACATGTTCTAGTGCAGTGGTCGCCAACCGGTCGATTGACTGGTCGATCTTCAAGGCATGTGTAGTTGATCACCAAACATTTCTGTAGAAAAGCCAACGATAAAGGCTGAAAGGCTTCCACTCTGCCTCATGCTCAACATGTATTTGTGCATGAGGCAGATACTGTGCGACTCGAGTTTCGCCATCAGGTGGAAGACTGTCACCTCTCTCTGGTCAGTCTCACCGGAGGAAAGGAAGGAGAGAGCAGGGACCGTGAGAAGCGGACCCTCGGCTGCTCTCTCCCTCCAACCCGAGACGAATGCAGTGCTCAAAACAACTGGGAACTCAAATCTCCGATTTCAGTGCGTTCAAGACAACTGGGAACCCAGAAAAGAAACAAGATCCTAAATGTTTTGAACAGTCATCCAACAGTTAATTCCAAGTCGGAAACTGGCATCTTTCTAGACCTCCAACTTTCCGACCTGAAGATCACTCGACGACATGATTTGACCTTGTAGCTAAGATCGGGAGAGGTCTGTGAAATCAGAGCAGCTCTTTAGCACAGACAAATCAACAAAAAAGTCACAGGCCATAGTTTTATCACAACCTGGACAACTGCTCAGTTACATGGTCAAGTGCCACAAAGAAGAACATGGTCAACTGTAATTTGCCTAACAGAGCAGCACAGCTGGCATTTCTAAATGTACACAGAGGGGGAATAACATGCATGTCAATCTCTCCTGGCTCAAAGTAGAGGAGAGAATGACTGCATCACTACTTGTCTTTGTGAGAGGCATTGATGTGTTGAATGCACTGAACTGGCGATTCAAAACAGCTAAACACACAGCTAAGACACCCATAAATACCCTTCAAGACATGCCATCAGTCTCTTCACAGTCCCCAAGTCCAGAACAGACTATGTGAAACATGCAGTACTACAGAGCCATGACTACATGGAACTCTTCCACATCAAGTAACTCAAGCGAGCAGTAAAATCACACGCACCCTACACACACAGTAATGTGGTATTGAAGATTTTATATTGTACATTTGTAATAAAATATATTTTATGATGTATTGTTTTACTTATTATGTTTTGTTGTGATGCAATAGTTTTTTTAAAAACCTGTTTGGATCCCAGGAAGAGTAATGGGGATCCTAATAAATACTAAACGTGGGCCTGTCACAGCCCGGTTGACAGTCGACACACACGAGCTCAGACACACATGAACAAACAAAGAGTGTTTCCTACGGCACTGGGGCAGGTAATCTCCCTCTCTCCCCAGATAAACATACACACGATGGAGAAAAAGAAACAGCCTCACATCTGAAATCCTGGTTGAAGTCGTTTCATTCTCAAATCCATGCTACCTGACAATAACACGGTGGCTTCATTCTAGCTAGCACATTACCCATTCAGAGCACGCAATCCCTTTCCCCTGTCTTCTGTTGTGAGGTGCGCAGTGCAGTGATTATGAATGAAAACTGTGATCCCAGTCTCCATCCTACCCCTTTGTATCTGCTGCTGCTGCTTCTGAGAGAGATCATTAGCCAGGCAAAGCCAAGGTTTACACAAACAAACACTAATCACTTTGATGATGAGACCATGTCAGCACTGTGTGTGTGTCATACACAGATGTTCTGGAACCAGACAATTTAGTTCTGGAGCCAGACAACAAGACTACTTTTATACAGAGGGCATAGTGTGAGTGAGTGAGTGAGTGAGTGAGTTTAGCTGACAAACAGCCAGCAGCAGTGACCAGGTGGTAAAACAGAGCATGGAAAAGCCAAGGGAAATTCTGTGGAAATTTAAATAGGGCCCTAAATACAGGGACGACCGCAGCCACTTTGCAGTTTAGCGTGCGTGCACACACACAGCTGTGGTCCTGGCTGGCACCTGTGGGTCCAGAGGAAAGGCTGTTATGCAACTTAGTTTCTCGCCTTACACACGAGAGAGAGTGTGTGTGTTGGGTAAGGGCAAGCATGCATGGTGAGGGGGAACACTGAGAAAGACTGACACTGAAAAGACCTTTCCCCCCCCCCCCCAACTTGTGACACCGGGGACAGCCTCTACTCACCGGCAATCTCCACAACATCCCCAGGCACTATTTCCCGGGCCTTGACCCTCTGGACTGCCTTGCGGTTCATGCGGTACACCTTGGCTATCTCTGGCTCATACTCCTTGAGAGCCTCGATGGCGTTCTCCGCATTCCTCTCCTGGACCATAAAGAGAGAGCAAGAGAGGGACAAAGAGAGTGGCAAGTTCAGTACCAACACAGAGGCCAAAAGGTTGATGCTTTGTACCATGGTGCAGTGTTTGTATATTTCTGTCAACTTGGAATGAAATCCCAAATGAACACCTACTAGAAAGGCGATGTCTACAAACTAAATATCCATAGAATGATCTTACCCAGTGTGCTCTCGCTCGCTCTCTCTCAAATTGTTACTTAAAAACCACCTGTTTAAAACATCTTTACACACATCTTATTCTACCTACCCATCCCTCCTTTTTCTCCCCATCCCTCGAGGGCCAAAGTGCTCTATTCAGGGACCTATTCTGATTAGGCTTCTTTTCAAAGTTCTTCAATTAACACTGAACTGTCGGTCTGCAGATCTACAGACTGAATGAACAAAGACAATTTTACATTGGAGTCATTTAGCAGACACTTATCCAGAGTGACTTGCAGTTAGTGCAAATGTTAGTGCAAATTTTCCAAATGTTGTTACATTACAGCCTTATTCTAAAATGTATTACATTTTATTTATTTTTCATCAATCTACACACAGTACCCCATAATGAAAAAGCAAGACCAGGTAAAAAAAATAATTAAATATCACATTTACATAAGTATTCAGACCCTTTACTCAGTACTTTGAAGAACCTTTGGCAGTGATTACAGCATTGAGTCTTCTTGGATATGACGCTACAAGCTTGGCAAACCTCTACTTGGGGAGTTCCTCCCATTCTTCTTTGCAGATCCTCTCAAGTGCTGTCAGGTTGGATAGGGAGCGTCACTGCACAGCTATTTTCAGGTCTCTCCAGAGATTTTCGATCAGGTTCAAGTCTGGGCTCTGGCTGGGCCACTCAAGAATATTCAGACTTATCCCAAAGCCACTCCTGCAATGTCTTGGCTGTGTGCTTAGGTTTGTTGTCCTGTTGGAAGGTGAACCTTCGTCCCGGTCTGAGGTCCTGAGCGCTCTGAGCAGATTTTCATCAAGGATCTCTGTACTTTACTCCGTTTAGCTTTCCCTCGATCCTGCTGCCACCACGCTTCACCATAGGGATGGTGCCTGGCGTCTTCCAGACATGACGCTTGGCATTCAGGCCAAAGAGTTCAATCTTGTTTTCATCAGACCAGAGAATCTTGTTTCTCATGGTCTGAGAGTCTTTAGGTGCCTTTTGGCAAACTCCAAGCGGGCTGTCATGTGCCTTTTACTGAGGAGTGGCTTCAATCTGGCCACTACCATAAAGGCCTGATTGGTGGAGTGCTGCAGAGATGGTTGTCCTTCTGGAAGGTTCTCCCATCTCCACAAAGGAACTCTGGAGCTCTGTCAGAGTGACCATCAGGTTCTTGGTCACCTCCCTGACCATGGCCCTTCTCCCCCGATTGCGCAGTTTGGCCAGGTGTCCAGCTCTAGGAAGAGTCTTGGTGGGTCCAAACTTCTTCTATTTAAGAATGATGGAGGCCATTGTGTTCTTGGGGACCTTTAAATGCTGAAGAAGGTTTTTGGCACCCTTCCCAAGATCTGTGACTCGACACAATCCTGTATCGGAGCTCTACAGAGTCAAGTGTAAGTGTTGGTTGAGGAACTATTATTAATTATTCAGTTGAGATGAGGGTGATTATTTAAGGTACTCTTTGAAGAGGTAGGGTTTCAGGTGCTTTCGGAAGATGGACAGGGACTCTGCTGTCCTAGATTCTGGGGGGAAGCTGGTTCCACCATTGGGGTACCAGGACAGAGAAGAGCTTGGACTGAGCTGAGCGGGAGCTGCCCTCTTGTAGGGCATTCACGTAATAAATGGCTTGTTTTACTGGTGCCTCTAGAAGCAGATATGTACATTGTCATGCGTATACCAAGTATCGCAATATTTTTTCTGTGGCTAAAATTTTAACACAAAGCAGACCAAACTCTTTGGTCCTTTAAAACCTGCTGTATGTAAAATATTGTGTGTTATAGCTTGGAAAATAAATACAAGTGACTCTGTATGACAACATAATGTTCGTTTCCAACATTAAGGCTGTTTTACTAAAGAAGTTAAATCTGTCTTGTGTTTTGCTTCATTGCCACGATACTAACGAGTATCACAATACTGGTATGGTCTCGGCCCTAATACATGGCCAACAGGGCTATTTAAAAGCTTTCTAAGAGCTTGGCATTGGCTGTGGTTTGAACTTAGGTTGCATGGTTTCCATGTTTCAAATGATAAGTCTCTCCTGTCCTACAATAAAGTACATCAATAAAGCCCTGCTGACACGCATGATGATCGAAAGCCAAACAGAGGTTATAGGAAATAGAAAAATAGGAATTGGATGTAATAAATGTATCACTAGCGACTTTAAACAATTTTGTATATAATATTTACATATCCGACATTACTCATATCAAATGTATACACTGTACTCTAAACCATCTACTGAATCTTGCCTATGCCGTTCGGCCATCGATTCAAATCTCTAGCCACTTTAATAATTATAATTGGATGAAATAAATGTATCACTAGCCACTTTAAACGATGTATTTATATAATGTTTACATATCCTACATTACTCATCTCATATGTATATGCTGTACTCCGTACCATCTACTGGTAGAACGGATGCGGCTAGTCGGTAGCGAGTAGGTATATAAATATACATGTATGAGCATAAGTAAGGAAATGAGCACACATATTCCATCAACAACACTTAAACAATCTAATGAACAATCTATGATGACGTACCAGCCTTGATCTTCGTGTTCGTAAAGCGATGTGAGCGTAATTGTAGACGATTGGTACACATACACTGTTTATTTTTTTGATTTGGTTCCCGTATAGGATAAAGGACACTTTATATAATGACCTCCTCACCCTAAGTGACACACCATAGTACCTTGTATTTTAGTACCATCTCATCTGCTATCTGCTCCAGGCAAATAACAGCTGGGTAGGAGCAATACTGTACGCACACAGGTGAGCAAAGGATACACAAATATAAATTGTCTGAAAATGCACACACGGTGACATCATACCTCACACACTTTGAGAACAAATACACACTCAATATGAGTCTCTTCAGGTGAACACGCATCCACACACACTAAGAAGAGAGGGTCTCACCTGCCAGACTCCAATCACAGCGTTAGCAATGAGGATGAGCAGGATGACGATGGGTTCCACAAAGGCTGTGATTGTCTCCTCTCCCTCCTCAAACAGAGCCAGCACCTGGAACAGACAGAGAGAAATATGAGAGAGAGAGAAAGAGAAAAAGAGAGGAAGATGGAAGATTAGCCTCAATATGAGTCTCCTGGCTCCAAAGGACCATTAACTCTTACAGCTCTATAAAAACAGTTTGTAAAAATTACCAACAACAAGCATTCTTTGTAGAGGGTGTAGTCTCCTTGTGGCTTGGTCCTGTCTCCACCTCTAGTGAGCGGTAGTACGTACAGTAGATAGGAACTAAAGCCCCTTCCGACCCAAAATGGCAGCAGGGAAATGGATGACGTGTAAAGGCAGGAAGGGTAGCATTTCTGCATAAAGTGCAGCAGTGGCCAAAATACTGAGGGCAACATTCTCCACTAGGGTTGGGGTGCATCCCACATTGTCATTTAAATTTTTTAAATTTAACCAGGCAAGTCAGTTAATAACAAATTCTTTTTACAATGACGGCCTACCGGGGAATAGGGTGCCATTTGGTACACAGCTTTCAACACCACTTCAGAAAGGCACCTGTTAGCTATTCGTGTTGTCCACAATTAACCTACAGAAATAAAAGGACTTCAACAACATTAACAGCTAGGTCCTTGTGTATGTGGGAGAGAAGGTGCACAAAGTCACCACTGGAATGCTGTGGATTCGAAAAAGAGAGAGACAGAGACGCACCGTTGGCGATAATACAGAGCTTAACCACATCCCAGTAAAAGTTCTCCACTCCACAGTGAGTATTGAGCAGTGAGGAGGAGAGCAGAACGAGGTACGGCAGATCAGTGGCTCAAGCCCCGGTCGATAACTCATCATTCACAGTCATTTGGGGCCCGCAAATAGCCCCTTCACTCCGCTCTGCTGCTCTGTGTAGAGAACATTGATGGAGGGCAACTCCTTCTGATCCATCCTTTCATTCAGCTAGCCAGCTGAAATGCACACACGTTTCCGTTGCAATTCTGACACTAAGCAAATGTTTTTAGTTTCAGCAGACAAGAGTTAGAGAGAAGCATGATGAAAAGGCTGAGGTTTACACATGGTTTAAGGTATTAGTGCAGGAGTCCATTTCAACTTATTACAGGGGTTTTTCCACAAACCTAAACTTAGACCAACTCTTACACACTTACATTTAAAATTTCCACCTAAGATTGTTACAGTAAAAAGCAAAATCACACACACCCCAAAACATTTTAAAGCGCACATACAGATGGCTTATTTTGACTGAATGGCCAGATTTCCAACCAAACACAGCGTCAACAAACGGTATAAAAATCCCAACGCCAAAGACTGTTTACAAAGATGTGTAGGAGAACAAGAGAAGAATGAGAGCCCAATTTAACCAAATTCAAAGGCCACTTGACTTTTTCCCTCCTTTCCTGCACAACCCAAAACCTTTACCTACACTCCCTTTCTCACATAATGCCATAGAAAAATAAATAAAGGCAAGCTAACCTTTCCTTAGAATCAAATGGAGGAAGTGTACAAATGTTCACGTCGGTTTCATGGGTGAGCCTTTGTAACCTTTAACAAATACAATAAGTGGATAAAACATAAACAACATGCTCTTTCCATGACAGACTGACCAGGTGAAAGCTATGATCCCTTATTGATGTCACTTGTTAAATCAGAGTAGATGAAGGGGAGGAGACAGGTTAAAGATTGATTTTTAAGCCTGGAGACAATTGAGACATGGATTGGGGTCCTGTGTGGCTCAGTTGGTAGAGCATGGCGCTTACAATGCCAGGGTTGTGGGTTCGAAAAAACTGTGTTAAAAACTGCGAAACTGTTTTGACGTGCAAAAAAGTTTCCCATGTGTATCAAGAATAGCCCACCACCCAAAGGACATCCAGCCAACATGACAACTGTGGGAAGTTGTGAAATTGTTAGATTACTTGTTAGATACTACTGCATGGTCGGAACTAGAAGCACAAGCATTTCGCTACACTCGCATTAACATCTGCTAACCATGTGTATGTGACAAATAAAAATGTATTTGAGTTGATTGAGTCAACACGGGCCAGCATCCCTGTGGAACACTTTCAATGCCTTGTGGAGTCAGTGCACAGACAAATTGAGGCTGATCTGACAGCAAAAGGGGGTGCAACTCAATATTAGGAAGGTGTTCCTAATGTTTCTTACGCTCAGTGTATATTTTCTGGTGTTTTAACACATTCAAACAGTAATGAATTGAGGTGGGGAAACAAGCAAGCAGGAGAAGGGTGGACGCAGCGATTGAACCCTGGTCTCCGGTGGGGAGATTAAGTGAAATGCACAGCTTTAGTTACCTTTGAACCTGTAGTGATTGACTTGGTATGGCCCGGTCTATTTACTCTCCATCCTTATACATGGATAATAGTGATCAAATTGGCTCAACAACAATATCAGTAAAACAATTTGAGTAAAATGTTGCCTTATCAGTATTTAAATGTTACAAAACTACAGTAAGTATTGAGTCCAGTCCAGTGAAACAGCTATTGAGCCTACAATGGCAGACTTGAGCATTATCCCTCTTCTGCTACTTCTCTGCATAGTTATGTACAGTATATAATATCTGAGCCAGCTTCAAAACACAGCAACACTTTCTCCTCTGTTCTGCTCCTGTCGCCTGGTTACAAGGCTCTTTATTCTCATGTTATGCAAAGATCCAGGGAAGGGCAATATCTCCATTAACATATTCAAATAGGCACACAAATTAGTTCCACATTGAGGTTTGGCCCTTATATAGGTTAGCCTCTCCTTCAGATACTTCCGCAGGTCACTTTCTCCACCAGCACTAGCAGGCACTGTACTGGGATCTCACATGTTGCTGTTCTCTTGAGAGGCCTGGCAAAGTTACTGCTACTGTCCTTTCCAACAACAGTTTTAAATGACTGACTGATATGATAGATCCATAAGGAATCCATCAGCATTATGTCTTAAAGGATGTACGGAAGTATCAAACAGGGTGCTCTCAAATTCTGGGGGAAATTCTGGTACTCTCAGAAAGCGGAGTAGTGAATCCGGCTCAGCGCTGCTTGGTATATAGTAAAGCTGTGGGAGCTGTAGTGAAACCAGCCTACGCAGCTCTGCTTGGTATATAGTAAAGCTGCGGGAGCTGTAGAGAACCCAGCCAGGCAGCTCAGAGCGCTTGGTGTAATATATAGTAAAGATGTGGGAGGTGTAGTGAAACCAGCCTACGCAGCTCTGCTTGGTATATATAGTTAAGCTGTGGGAGCTGTAGAGAACCCAGCTTTGGTAGCTCAATCTGCTTGGTGTAGTATATGGTAGAGCTGTGGGAGGTGTAGAGAAACCAGCCTAGGCAGCTCAGAGTCTGCTTGAAGAAAACCTAATCTCCAAAACAGAAACTTTTCAAGAAATTGAAAAAAAACAAAAAAACATATAGTAACCATTAATGAACATGGTTTCCAAACTTTAGAAGCTATTTTGAAAAAATGTGTGGTCCTAGTCATGAAATGTTCAGTACATTGAGGAAAACTACTGCTTCAATACATGTAAGACATTGAAAATGTGCAAAATTTGAGTTACAAGGTTCAGACAGCGACGATAGTGAAGCTGTGAGAGTTCTAGTGAAACCAGCCTAGGTATCGCAAAGTCTGCTTGGCATATAAACTCAGCAAAAAAAGAAATGTCCCTTTTCCAGGACCATGTCCTTCAAAGATAATTCGTAAAAATCCAAATAACTTAATTGGAAAGGGTTTAAACACGGTTCCCCATGCTTGTTCAATGAACCACAAACAGTTCATGAACATGCAACTGTGGAACGGTCGTTAAGACACTAACAGCTTACAGACGGTAGGCAATTAAGGTCACAGTTATGAAAACTTAGGACACTAAAGAGGCCTTTCTACTGACTCTGAAAAACACCAAAAGAAAGATACCCAGGGTCCCTGCTCATCTGCGTGAACGTGCCTTACGCATGCTGTAAGGAGGCATGAGGATTGCAGATGTGGCCAGGGCAATAAATTGCAATGTTCGTACTGTGAGACGCCTAAAACAACGCTACAGGGAGACAGGACGGACAGCCGATTGTCCTCGCAGTGGCAGACCACGTGTAACACCTGCACAGGATCGGTACATCCGAACATCACACCTGCGGGACAGGTACAGGATGGCAACAACTGCCCGAGTTACACCAGGAATGCACAATCCCTCCATCAGTGCTCAGACTGTCCGCAATAGGCTGAGAGAGGCTGGACTGAGGGCTTGTAGGCATGTTGTAAGGCAGGTTCTCACCAGACATCACTGGCAACAACGTCGCCTATGGGAACAATCCCACCATCGCTGGACCAGACAGGACTGCAAAAAGTGCTCTTCACTGACGAGTCGCAGTTTTGTCTCAACAGGGGTGATGGTCGGATTCGCGTTTATCGTCAAAGCAATGAGCATTACACCGAGGCCTGTACTCTGAAGCGGGATCGATTTGGAGGTGGAGGGTCCAACATGGTCTGGGGCGGTGTGTCACAGCATCATCGGACTGAGCTGGTTGTCATTGCAGGCAATCTCAACGCTGTGTGTTACAGGGAAGACATCCTCCTCCATCATGTGGTACCCTTCCTGCAGGCTCATCCTGACATGCCCCTCCATCATTACAATGCCACCAGCCATACGGCTCGTTCTGTGCGTGATTTCCTGCAAGACAGGAATGTCAGTGTTCTGCCATGGCCAGCAAAGAGCCCAGATCTCAATCCCATTGAGCACGTCTGGGACCTGTTGGATCGGAGGGTGAGGGCTAGGGCCATTCCCCCCAGAAATATCTGGGAACTTGCAGGTGCCTTGGTGGAAGAGTGGGGTAACATCTCACAGCAAGAACTGGCAAATCTGGTGCAGTCCATGAGGAGGAGATGCACTGCAGTACTTAATGCAGCTGGTGGCCACACCAGATACTGACTGTTACCCTCCCTTTGCCCAGGGACACATTATTCCATTTCTGTTAGTCACATGTCTGTGGAACTTGTTCAGTTTATGTCTCAGTTGTTGAATCTTATGTTCATACAAATATTTACACGTTAAGTTTGCTGAAAATAAACGCAGTTGACAGTGAGAAGACGTTTCTTTTTTTGAGTTTAGTAAAGCTTTGGGAGCTGTAAATCAGTGGAATGGAACAGGGGCTCTGTTCCACTATAAACAAAACGTTTACATTAAAAGTAGGGACAGACCAATTTACATTAGGAAAAATAACTCTGCAGACACACAGGCAGCCCAATCCACCCCAGGCTTGTCTGGACTTACAGCCTCCCACTTAAAAACACCAGGCATCTGGATCAACACACAGGCAATTAATTAGTGCAGATACTGTATCATTTACATGTTAATAGTTTTTTACCTACTTCTTCCCAGAATTGCCCCGTAATTCCATCCTATGGCACTGGGGACAGTAACAGTAATAGATGGAAATAAAATTATTATACAGGCAGGGTTCCCTTGGTCGTGACACTCACCCCATCCCTTTCTACCTAACCATCTGGCCCAAAACAGGGTCACTATTTCAAAGTGGAACTGACAGCATTTTAGTAACATGAAATCTTATTAAAATCTGTTCATATACACCCCCAGGAAGAATGACACTCTCTTAAAAATTATCTGACCAGCAAGCACTTAGATAAGGTCATTTTCACCATTTCATAAATTCTAAGAATGTTTGGGAATTACATATATTAAGGCATTTATGGGAAAAATCTATAGCAATATAGAGTGGGAAAGCGGCCGAACGTTTGGACAATTAATAGACACTGCAGTAAATAAAATATACAGAGAGACTCGTCCAAGACTGGAGTCTACACAGACAGTTGTGCTATAGCCAATCAGAGCGTCAGTAGGCATGTATACAAACAAGCAGTTTGCCACACTGGCCGGCCATCATTCACTTTGAACTGGACTGTGTGTTTAAAGGCAGTTGCAACAGCTCAACTTTAGACCATTAGCTAGAACGCATTCAACAAAATACACAAAATACACCTGAATGGATTTCCAAAAATCTGTAAACACTACGGGAGTCGTCTTACATTTGGGAACTTTACAGTCCAATTGATCAAGCAACCATGAAAAAGGTAGGCTCTCTCCCTCAGCTATGCACATCAACAACTAAAGCTAGCCAGAGCAAGATGAACTAAAATCTAACGAAGGAACATTAGATAAACCCTCAGTTTTTCAGCTAGTTGGCCGTCAAAATTGCACTCAAACAATGGGGAATTGTAGCCTCTTCATCCTTCTGCAGCTTGCCTACCAATGCATGCTTGTCCCAACCAAGCACACAAGCTAACTGGCTAGCTACTTCCAGACACCTCCCTCTGACCATTTTACTCACTGTAGCAGAGCTGGCTAGGCTGTTTACATGTTGTTATCTCAAGCGTTCTTGACTAACTATTACCTACGTTTACTGACACCGGTCATATTCAGCAGGTGTTGAGAGTTCGTAAATTCATCAGTTCTGCACTCTGGCACACTCAGACAAGAGTGCTCTGAAATCGGAGGAGATAGCACATCTCTTGCGTTTGCAAATTGTCTGGCTAACTGTATAACAGTCGTTCAAGTTCTTGCTAGCTAACCAAATAACACCTGCATCTCTAGCTGTGTATAGTTACCAAAATAACGATATGAGGGGAAAGTCAGTCAACCACTTCCAATGGCATGAAATTACATCCTCCTAGCAACTAGCTATATAGCTAACGTTAAGCTAAAAACACAGAGCTTGCTACATAAATAGATATGCTAGCCTATTAGCCACATTATGATCATTGCCCTTGCTAGTTTCATTGTATTGACATTCCCAGTCTTAGTTACATTCGTCCGTTTCTGTCCAAAATATTGAGCCAATGAAACTGAAACAGTGCATCCCAAATGGAGGCAGCAAACAATGTACTGTACCAGGCCAGCTGTGATTTACAACCTGATAGCACTATTTTTTGGACTACCAAGAAAAGTATTGGTGAATTATATGAATCATGCATTGAACGGCATCAATCTATTCTGCCAACAATGCCTTACTGGAATGGAATGTTGAGTCAAATATAAGCTATTTTTAAAACCTCTTGCAAAGTTGGTTTTGTAGCTTAACGTCTTAGGGAGCGGCAGCAGAGGTGATGGTTTTGGAGAATCTGGCGTGCCCAAAGTAAAATACCTGCCACTCAGGCCCAGAAAATAGGATATGCACGTAATTAGTACTATTGGATAGGAAACACTCTGAAGTTTCTAAAAGTGTTAATATAATGTATGTGAGTATAACAGAACTGATATAGCAGGCGAAAACCCAAGGAAAATCCATCCGGATTTGCAGTTGTTTTTTGTAAATGACCTTCTCCAGGCTGCCTATTCATTTGTATTTTAACTAGGACTGAGACTGCAGTACCTATGGCTTCCACTAGATGTCAACAGTCTTTATACAGAGTCTGGAATCTATAGCACTAAGCAGAACGGATAGGAAGAGGAAGTCGTCAGGGGACCACTTTTGTCAACAACGTTTGACGGGCGCGAGATTGTGAGCGCGCCCCACTACATTTTCCTTTCCTATTGCTCACGTTATCGTCCAGTTGAAATATTACAGTAAATATACAGAAAAGGATACATTAAAAATGATGTTTGATTTGTTTGGAGAAAGTTTATAAGTATATTTGTACGCGTTCTCTTCACGGTTCAATGGGCGACTCAATGGTGGATTTTCTGATCATAACGCGCCAACCAAACTGAGATTTATGGATATAATAAATGACTTTTTCTAACAAAAGAACCATTGGATGTCTTCGTTGGACACTTGGGAAGCCCTCAGCAGAAGTTCTTCGAAAGGTAAGTGATATTTTTGAGCTCATATATGGGTTTTGTGTGACCCGTGCTGGATATGAATTTATGCTAATGCATAAATATTGGAGGTGCTATCCTCAAACAACCAAATGTTGTGCTTTCGCCGTAAAGCCTTTTTGAAATCTGACCAGGCTGGGATATTGCCAAGAAGTAGAGCTTTTGATGACTATGCAACACTTGTATATTGAGGAATGTTTAATAATTCAACTTTTGGATTTTGAATTTGGCGCCTTACATTTCACCGGGAAGTGTCGGGAGCGCGCCGCTACTCCCTAAGTAGTTAAACTGGGAACTTGATATTTTGATCGTCTGTGTTTCATATCTGCAAAGTAGTAAAAACGCTGTCAGTTCCACTTTAAGGAATTGTATGTGTCAGAGTGCAGGTTATCTGGTATTATTCGATATTATAAAGTGATATTATGCAGTATGTATAAAAAGCAGACAAAGCAGAGGAAAATCTAGGAATTCAAATGTCTGAACTTTCCCCATTGGCATTTCAACATTATTGGAAATACGGAGGTGGTATGCTAAGCACTGTCTGCAGGCAGAGCATTATGGATACATGATGCCCACTGTCAGGCCAGAGCATTATGGCTACATGATTCCCACTGTCAGGGCAGAGCAGACTAGTTGTCACTATCGGCCAAGCTGCAAAGCCAGACGTCCGTGCAAAAGCCCAAAACATTCAACTCTATGTTATATGAATGAATGGAGCAAACAGAGAAGACGGTGATGAGCAGCAGTCAGCGATACATCCTGTTGATGGGTATTATTGTGTACAGTGGTTACTTACAAAGGAGACGCAGGCAGCTAGCAATAGGATCCTGACCAGGAGGTCCTCAAACTGCTCCACCACCAGCTCCCATAGGGACTTGCCTGCAATACACACACAGAGAGATATAGTCAGTCACGTGGCAGTCCGGCTATACATCATCTTGTCACACATGCCTAACAACTTAGTCAAGACCTGAAAGTACTATACATCATCTTGTCACACATGCCTAACAACTTAGTCAAGACCTGAAAGTACTATACATGTGATAATCTGAACTACAGTAAATATAACTCCCCATCTGTTGATGATATGGGACTTCTATAGGCATACTTGTGTTCTTCCAGTTATGGTGCCCTGTTTTACTGACAGTGTGTCTATGTATATATATGGGTAGTGCTACAACAGTCAGTGTGTACTCTGAGGGTTTTCCCTAACTGTATCTCTCTAGTACAACACAGACGATCCCTAGGCTATAGGGCTAATTGTCAGCTTGTAAAGGAGGCAGCAGAATCACACTGGAAAGTATTCAATATTTACCTTCTTCAGCTGGGAGCTCTGTCAGTGTCACATCACCATTTCCGTGAAGGAATGGAGAGAGGAGAGAGAAAGAAAGAGTTGGAATGAGAGAGAGAGTAAAACAGAGGGAGGGGGAACAGAACAAAGACAAGTTAATACACATTTGATTAACTTAGAAGAGGCTTTGAAATGTGTTTGACATGTGTATTATGGTTTCCAAAGGTGGTGGAGTGGCAATCTTTACCAAGGAAAACCTTCAGTGCTCGGTTGTCACCACCAAGTCTGTCCCCAAACAATTTGATATGTTGGTTTTAAGCATTAAGCTTTCAAATAGCTCTTTGTTGACTGTTTCTGGGTGTTATCGTCCTCCATCAGCACCAGCCTGTACCCTACCTGCCCTAAGTCTGAATTTGTCCTGCTAGGTGACCTAAACTTGGACATGCTTAAACCACCTGACCAAGTCTTAAAACAATAGGACTCCCTAAATCTCTCTCAGATCATTCCAAATCCCACAAGGTATGACCCCCAAACAGCCAGAAAAGGCTACTCTCCTTGACGTTGTCCTCACAAATAATCGTGATAGGTATCAGTCTGGTGTTTTCTGCGATGACCTTCGTGACCACTGTTTTATGGCCTGTGCTCGTAATGGCTGCTCAGTTAAAAACGACCTGTCCTGATTTGTCATAGACGCATGCAGAAAAACTTTAATGAGCAAGCCTTCCTTCATGACCTCTCCTCTAAATTGTATAGAGTCAGCTTGATCCCCTCTGTCAAAGAAGCTTGGACCTTCTTTAAAAACATAGATTTTCAGAGGTATTGTTAATACCAAGCACGCCCCCATAAAGAAAATGAGAATTAAAAACAGATTCAGCCCCTGGTTCAACCATGATCTGGCAGAGTTACTCAACCTCAAAAACACCATTAGGCGAAAGGCTCAGCACACAAATACTCAGACTGATAATTTTCCTGAACAACAGCCAGTCAATAAGTTCACTCAGGCTATGCGGAAGGCCAAAGTTAGTTATTTTAAAAGAGCAGTTCTCTCTCTGTGGGTCTAACCCCAAGAAGTTCTGGAAAATGGTGAAACACCTGGAGAATAACCCTCCCCCTCACACTTGCCCATGTCCCTTAATGCTGATGTGGTTGTTACTGACAAGGAACATATGGCTGAGCTCTTTAAAAATCACCATTAAGTCAGGATTCCTATTTGACTTAGCCACGCCTCCTTGCGCATCCAACACTTCATCTCCCAGCCCTTCTAATGCGACTAGCCCTGATGCACCTCCCTTTTCCCCCCTGCCCGCTACACAGCTTCTCCCTGCAGGTGGTCACTGAATACCTGGCACAAGACCCACTTGTTGATCCATATTCATAAAACCCTCTTACGGGGGAGTGAGGCCTATCTGGCCTAGCAGCTAGCGACTGGAACAAGCTGAAAAAAAAAAAAAAACTCTCAAACTGGACAGTTTAATCTCCATCTTTACATTCAAAGACTCAATCAAGGACACTAACACTTGTGGCTGCTACACGTGATGTATTGTTGTCTCTACCTTTTTGCTGTTGTCTGTGCCTAACAAAGTCAGTACCATGTTGGTGTTGCTACCATGTGTTGTCATGTTGCGCTGCTGCCATGTGTTGCTGCCATGTTGTGTTGTCATCTTAGGTCTCTCTTTATGTAGTGTTGTCTCTTGTCGTGATGCGCGTTTTGTCCTACATTTACATTTTTAATCCCAGCCCCCATCCCCAAGGGAGGCCTTTTGCCTCTTGGTAGGCAGTCATTGTAAAAATAATTTGTTCTTAATTGACTTGCCTAGTTAAATAAAAGGCAAAACAAAATGTTATATTTTAAATAATTGTAAACAATTCCACTGAATCCTGGAGCTTAAATTTTATGATTAGATATTAAATAAATGAAGCCTCATCATTGCTGTGCATTTCAGAACTAAATGACTAGTCAGAGGATTACAGTCTGTTGTCATCACTAATGGTTTAAAAACAATTGTTATTTTTCAGCTCTCGCTTGATTGTTTCAGAGCGGTGTCAGTCAGCATTCAAACATACAGTACCAGTCAAAAGTTTGGACACACTCATTCAAGGGTTTCTTTATTTTTACTATTTTCAACATTGTAGAATAATAGTGAAGACATCAAAACTATGAAATAACACATATTGAATCATGTAGTATCCAATATTCTTTTTTTTTTATGTATTAAAATCAAAATGTATTTTATATTCTTCAAAAGAGGCCACACTTTTCCTTGATGACAGCTTTGCACACTTGGCATTCTCTCAACAAGCTTCACCTGGAATGCTTTTCCAACAGTCTTGAAGGAGTTTCCACATATGTTGAGCACTTGTTGGCTGCATTTCCTTCACTATGCGGTCCAACTCATCCCAAACCATCTCAATTGGGTTGAGGTCGGGTGATTGTGGAGGCCAGGTCATCCGATGCATCACTCTCTTTGGTCAAATAGACCTTACACCTTCAGGCTGTGTGTTTTGGGGTCATTGGCCTGTTGAAATACAAATGATAGTGGGACTAAGCCCAAATCAGACGGGATGGCATATCACTGCAGAATGCTGTGTTAGCCACGCTGGTTAAGTGTGCCTTGAATTCTAAATCACTGTGACACCAGCAATGCACCCCCACACCATCTCCTCCATGCTTCATGGTGGGAACCACACATGCGGAGATCTCAAATTTTAGACCTAAGAATCTCCAAATTTGGACTCATCAGACCAAAGGACAGATTTCCACTGGTCTAATATCCATTGCTCGTGTTTCTTGGCCCAAGCAAGTCTCTTCTTCTTATTGGTGTCCTTTAGTAGTGGTTTCTTTGCAGCAATTTGACCATGAAGGCCTGATTCACACAGTCTCCTCTGAACAGTCAATGTTGAGATGTGTCTTACTTGAACTCTGAAGGATATACTTGAGGCTGGTAACCTCAATGAATTTATCCTCTGCAGCAGAGGTAACTCTGGGTCTTCCATTCCTGCGGCAGTCCTTATGAAAGCCAGTTTCATCTGAGCGCTTGATGGTTTTTGCAAATGCACATGAAGAAACTTCCAAAATTCTTGATATTTTCCGGATTGACTGACCTTCATGTCTTAAAGTAACAATGGACTGTCATTTCTCTTTGCTTATTTGAGCTGTTCTTGCCATAATATGGACTTGGTCTTTTACCAAATAGGTCTATCTTCTGTATACCCCACCTACCTTGTCACAACACAACTGATTGTCTCAAACGCATGAAGGAAAGAAATCCCACAAATTAACTTTTAACAAGGCACACCTGTTAATTGAAATGCATTCCAGGTGACTACCTAATGAGCTAGCTGAGAGAATGCCAAGAGTGTGCAAAGCTGTCAAGGCAAAGGGTGGCTACTTTGAAGAACCTAAAATATATTTTGATTTGTTTAACACTTTTTTGCTTACTATATGATTCCATATGAGTTATTTCATAGTTTTTATGTCTTCACTACAATGTAGAAAATATTTTTAAAAATTAAAGAAAAACCCTGGCTTGAGTAGGTGTCCAAACTTTTGACTGGTACTGTAATTGATGAGGCTGAGCGTCACTTACTGTGAAATTTGACGATTCGAATTTTGAATACTGAAATTGTACTGTACTTATACAATGTGTGTGTGTTGTGTAACAAGGAGTGTATGTGCCGTGTAACACATGGAGTGTGTATATGTGCCGTGTAACACATGGAGTGTGGGTGTTTACTGTTGTTTAGTCACTTCCCAGGCCTGAGCGTGCGCGCGTGCGTGTGTGTGTGGCGATGGACGCAAAGCAGGAAGCGTGTGGGAGGGAGACAGGCAGCAGAACACACTGCAGCTGGCCTACAGTGAATGGAGATCACAACTATAGCTACGGTACAACACCCACCACAACAACCCCTCTTTACAGCACCAAGCATCCATCAATACTGTGGTCAGCACACCAACACTAACTGACAAAGCCTCACATCGAGTGCTAAACATCTTACTCTAAAGTCATACTGGAAATCCTGGCAGTTTAAAAGCATGATGAAAATCCCGTGTTTTGAAACCGTGTTTTGATTCTGCTACAGAAGGACCGCATAGGAGGTTTCACATGGGTTATCTAACGTCACACACATGCCACGGAAATAAAAAAAATATTTCAGGACCATTGGAATTAGAGTTAAATCAGGACCTTTTGAATTCTTCCTACCAACTTTCTGATTAACCAGAAGGAAAGGAAAAAGGAGAAGTATTTTGATCATTTCATGTTAAAATACCCTTTAATTAAATTGCTTTGTATTGACTGGGTCCGTACAGTGCATGGAGAATGTAACGGCTTGTAGCAATAGAAAGGGGGTATTGTGCTCTGAAGAACAGTCTTCTGTCTTTCTATGTTTCCACTGATTATGTTATCCGAGTAGGCAGAGTGGAGGGGCAAGATGAAGCAGAGGAGATAAAACTGCCATTGAAAACTGCACCATAATTATCAACTAGTGAATGCAAAAAAAATAAGCAATTTCAGTCATAGCCCTACAGCTTGGTATTTCTTAGTTCCTAACCAAATTAGCAGTCAAATATTGTTTAGCATCTTTTCATCATCATCATCATCATCATCATCATTTAGCTACGATGACAATGTAAATGAGAATGTATTTAGTCTTTCACCACGCATATAGAGTCTCAAGGTGAGTTCTCTGACCTGAACATGGTAAACCCTTTTGGAGAACCTCTCAGTACACTGTGCCAGAGGCTCCTGAAATGTCTGTGCGAACTAGAGGAAACTGTCCAGCTGTTTTCCTTGTACCGCCAGTCTAAATAATAAGCCCTTGTCCCTCTTACTGTGCCTCCCCACTTGTGTAAGGCTGGCTGCAGTTCCTAGTACTGCTGGCCTGGAAAGAGACAAAGGGAGGCTTGCTAACCAGGAGCAAGGGAGGGAGGGCTGGAGGGGTTGAATGGGGTTCCCCAGCACACTCTGTGCCAAGGATTCCCTCCTTACTGTTGTCATCTGGGTTGTGTCAGCCTCAGCCTGCCCAGGCACATTCCAACAGACTTCACCACACCTCTTTCTTTTCCCCCCCCCCTCACTCTCTCTTGCAGGCTCTCCCCTTCTCTCTCCCTCTCTGTCGCTCTCTCACTTGCTCTCCTTTTCTGAACCCCACCCACCCACCCAAACTCTCATGCCCCCCACCCCCATGTGCAGACAGACTATGAAAACAAGAGCCAACCTGTTTAGACACTACCAGTCCAACCAGAGGGGATCCACTTCCTGGTTACAGAACAGAGGGATCCATGTCCAAGCTCGTGGCCAGCAAACATGGGTTCAGCTAGTATTTGAAATCACTTAAAATACTTTAGCGGGGCTTGATCGAGCTTGCCTGTTGCAATGGGCCAAATGGAATCTTTGCAAAAGTGCAACCCTACCCATCTGGTACTCCAGACAGGTTAAACCAAATGTTTAAAATAACTGAAAGATTTCAAATAGTTTTTTAACCCAGATCTGATGATCAGAGATAGCAACAGAGAGCCAGGAGAAGCAACAGGAAATGAACCATCATGACAGTAGCTTTCACTACAGCTTCCTAGTACACTCAAGACACAGGCACACTTCTTTAATTTCTCCATTAAAAGCATTACAGCTCTAATCATTAGGCAGACTAATAAACTAAACATAATAATATGGAAAGCACAGCAACAGGGCTAGATTATCGAGGCCCTCAGCCTCAACTGTAAGTAAGTGAATGTTTGCCATGGCTAATTGGCTTGTGGACACTACTGGAAAACAGTGTTTCATTGGATAACGTCGCCAATTTCTGACAAAAAACACCCAAAATAACTTATGCAGTGCATACTGTAGGAACTTGATAAATCTCTACACTACACACAGGGTTGGCGCCCCAAATGGCACCCTATTCTCTATATAAAATGCACTGCTTTTGACCAGAGCACTATTATAGGGAACAGGGTGTCATTTGGGACACACCGTGGCTCTCTGGGCATCTAACAGCGAGCTCACCATCATAACCCCGTAGACTAGAGCTACAGCTCACCTCATCTCTGAAACAGAGTGAACTTTACTTCTGATGCTGGCCTTTATAAAACCCTCTTAGGCCTCACTCAACCGTATCTGAGATAACTACTGCAGCCCTCATCCTCCACATACAACACCCGTTCTGCCAGTCACATTCAGTTAATGTCCCCAAAGCACACATCCCTGGGTCAGTCCTCTTTTCGGTACGCTGTAGCTAGCGACTGGAACGAGCTGCGAGAAAAAAAAAAAAGTTATCTTCATTCAGACTCAATCATGGACACTCTTACTGCCACTTGTGGCTGCATCACGTGATGTATTGTTGTCTCTACCTTCGTTCCATTTGTGCTGTTGTCTGTGCCCAATAATGTTTGTACCATGTGCTGCTGCCATGTTGTGTTGCTACCAACAGGAGCCCTGTTGCCAGGCCGTCAGTGAAAATAAGAATATGTTGTTAAACTGACTTGCCTAGTTAAATACAGGGCTGTGGAAAGCCTAGTGGTTAGAGCGTTGGGACAGTAACCGAAAAGTTGGTGGATCGAATCCCCAAGCTGACAAGGGAAAAATCTGTTGTTCTGCCCATGAACAAGGCAGTTAACCCACTGTTCCTAGGCAGTCATTGAAAATAAGAATTTGTTCTTAACTGACTTGCCTAGTTAAATAAAAAGGTGAAATATTTCTCTTTTTTTAAAAGGTTAAATAAATTGACAGTGGGATAATAAACGGGTGGCCAGGAGATGCCCTCGGTCGGCCCGTAGAGTTGGTCTACTGCTGCACTCAGGAAAACAGCCAGTGTTATTCAAATAAATAGCATAAGGCCATAGAGAGCAGAGCAGTCAGCTATAACACTCCGTCAGAGAGACCCAGCCAGTCTGACACAGTGGCTATGCTGTGGGAATACAAATCAGGTCTAGAAATTGTATAATGGTGAACTCTTTCACCTTCCTGTGTCAGTCTCAAAGGTCTGCATGCATTAACCATATCATGTATTAGATGTGAATGATAAGGGCCATAGACTTTAACACACTATGATAATGTGACTACTCCATGGATGTCACTCATTTAATCATTCATATTAATAGAAATGGAGGGTGGAGGAGGGTGCACCTTCATTCCCAGGAGAGGCACGGGTGTGTAAGCATGAGTGTGTAAATGTCTGTGTGTGTGTGTGTCTGCCTGATTGGATAACCCCTATCAGGTCAGTGTGACTGCAGGGGATGGAGTTCAGTCAGTAGGTCAGTCAGGCATTACTACACTACAATATGGAGGTACAGATGGGGAGTACTCACAGTATCTCTATGGGAGTATCATAATCAGGGTGACTAACCTAACGTAGCAGGCGTAGAAAGACGCCTTCGGAGTCTCCACATCTGTGGAAATCCAGAAACAACCGCTTGCTGTCAGGCCAGATGTGACAGGCCAGATGTTTATCCCTTACTAATTCAAAAGCCCAGAACCGGTTTCACACCAGGCTTTTCTGCCCACTCAACCCCCAGATGAACTCATGGATACCCTTTTCATGTCTCTGTGTGCAATCTGAAGGAAGTTGCTAACTAGCGTTTTGAGCAATTGCTTACTAGCGTTAGCACAATGACTAGAAGTCTATGTAACAGCTAACATACTAGTAGATTCCATAGACTTCCAGTCTTGGCGCTAATGTTACCATTGGCTCGCAAAACTACCTCTACCTTCCTTTATACTAGAGGCAGAGATAAAAAGGGTATCCATTCATTTGACTGAAGTAGATAAAGGGCTTCATTGCCAAAATCCTGAAGCATCCTTAAGTAAATAAATAAAACAGTATTTTGGTGATTGTCTCTCAGGAGCAATGGATGGATCACTTTATGTCAATAAAATATAAAAATGTTGGTGTACTGGCCCTTTAAATAGCAGTCATTTTTCACAGAGACGGATAGAGATACAATATCATCATTATAAAATCAGTCCCATTATGGCGGCTCTGAACACACGGGCAGCGCCATTGAGGCAATCTCCATTTTGAAGTAGTTAATTTTCTTCTTTTGTGTTTGATAAATGCATACATCTCATTTTGGTGATTTACCACCACCTGTAGTGTTGGAGTCCTGAACCATTCATTTATTGTGGCCACTAGATGGCACTGTCAAGACCATTTACCCAACCCAACGTCGTGATCATTCACTGATTGTTCCCAACTCATAGGAATCCCCACCCAGTTGCCTACCTGGTGGAAGCCCTCAATGGCAATGGGCATGCTAAAATGGCTTACATTGAGGTTGGGTCCTCTATCCAGCTCTGTGTTATTTACCACATAAATTACAAACGTTTATGTTTACTTTAAATTTCAAAAAACTAAATGATCAAAATGGTACATCAGCTTTTTAGTACTAATGTGTATTGTACTTTGGAAAAAAGCTGCACATTTTTTAAGGGAACATTTATATTTTGTTTAACAAAATATGCAAATATCCTGAATATATGCTGTTTAGGTTACATATTTTAGACATGTAAATAATGTTTTCATGATAATTAAGTTGATATTTTGGTATGATTGTTTTTTTTTTCTCCAATAGTTCCATGAAAATCCATGTCTGTAAAACATGTTGGTAGTATGAAGGTTAATCAGTTTGAATGGTTGATCAAACACATGTGGGTGCGTGTGTGTGTGCAGCTCAGCTCTGAGCTGCTTCTGCTTAGCTCAGTGACTCAACATCTATCACAAGAAGGCTGCAGTGAGTTTGTGACTGACTGCAGAGGTGGGAGGAGAGAATCAAAAAAGAGGGACAAGTTAGCACAGGATCCCTGATACTTTGCAGAGTAATGCATAACAGAACAGAGCCTAACTCAACACCACAAGGACTAAAGACATTCTGTTAAACTCGTCTATCGGAGATCCGAACGGAGAGGCAAGTCCAAAATGCTATATAAATCTGATCTATTTAAACAGGAAGGAATAATATCATTATTTTCAGTTTCAATGCAATAACATTAAAAGAGTAAACAGTGATATGAAGAGTGCAAGTGTGTAAGGGGCAGGGTTAGTTTGACAGGAAGTATTATAACAGGAAATAGTAGATAACTGGCAACTCTCCAGCCTGGTCTCAGAGCAAAACGTATTATATGTTACTAGAATCCCTGTAACTCTGTTTAGTATGATATGTTAGGTTACATTTTTTGATCCGTTTAGTATGACATTATGTTGGATAAGACAGTAGGGTATTTTAGCCACAACAAATTGGAATTCTAACAAAGGTATTGCAAATTCTTAACATATTGTATGAATTGCAATTTGTACTATACATCCTACAATTTGTATTATATTGTACGACCCCTATTACATCGGTATGCCAATGTAATGTAACGAAAAATATCATACTAAATGGTATGGCACAGATTTCAGTAACATATAAACTGTTTTGCTCTGAGACCAGGTTGAACTCCCCCATACTGTACACATTCTACAGTGGAAGTCAGGGTTGGACACATACCAAAGAGCTGTGTCACAGAATACAGTGGGGCAAAAAAGTATTTAGTCAGCCACCAATTGTGCAAGTTCTCCAACTTAAAAAGATGAGAGAGGCCTGTAATTTTCATCATAGGTACACTTCAACTATGACAGACGAAATGAGAAAAAGAAATCCAGAAAATCACATTGTAGGATTTTTTATTTATTTATTAGCAAATTATGGTGGAAAATAAGTATTTGGTCAATAACAAAAGTTTCTCAATACTTTGTTATATACCCTTTGTTGGCAATGACAGAGGTCAAACGTTTTCTGTAAGTCTTCACAAGGTTTTCACACACTGTTGCTGGTATTTTGGCCCATTCCTCCATGCAGATCTCCTCTAGAGCAGTGATGTTTTGGGGCTGTCGCTGGGCAACATGGACTTTCAACTCCCTCCAAAGATTTTCTATGGGGTTGAGATCTGGAGACTGGCTAGGCCACTCCAGGACCTT
>QNTS01003364.1:0-38828 GCA_003317085.1 Hucho hucho | reverse complement strand
TTGTTTGTATGTGACCAAATACTTATTTTCCACCATAATTTGCAAATAAATTTATTAAAAATCCTACAATGTGATTTTCTGGATTTTTTTCCCTCATTTTGTCTGTCATAGTTGAAGTGTACCTATGATGAAAATTACAGGCCTCTCTCATCTTTTTAAGTGAGAGAACTTGCACAATTGGTGGCTGACTAAATACTTTTTTGCCCCACTGTATGCATCAACATTGTGCTCCATTTCCAACAAGGAAATAGTAATACATGTGAGTAAGAGTTGTGGTTACACAGTAATATTGAGTAATGTATTGCCCAATGATATATTATGGCTACAGTATTAAAATAAAACAGTATGTTTTAACAGAAGCCAAACCCTAACACCATTTGCAGAATAAACATCAAAACATGGAGTTTTATATACCGTACCAGTCAAAAGTTTGGAAACACTTACTCATTCCAGGGTTTTTCTTTATTTTCTACATTGTATAACAATAGTGAAGACATCAGAACTATAAAATAACACATACGGAATCATGTAGTAACCAAAAAGTGTTAAATTAAAATATATTTGAGACTTTTCAAAGTAGCCACCCTTTGCCTTGACAGCTTTGCACATAATAATGGCTGGAATGGAATGGCATCAAACACAAGGAAACCATGTGTTTGATGTATTTGACACCATTCCGCTCCAGCCATAACCACGAGCCAATCCTCCCCAATTGTGACTTGTTTCAGGAAACTAGGCGTATGTCACTACTTCACAGCCTTTCTGTGTTTTTGGGCAGAAATGCCTTCTGGAACATGGGCACTTTCATGTGCCTTAATAACAAACGGGTATGCCATCTGTAAATACAATTGTTAAATCAGGAGCCTAGTTGGTTTAGCTACAGAAAAAAGTCAGGAACCTTCCCACTAGCCATGTTTGGCTGAGATAATGGGTGGGCTGAACATGCCGAGAGATGAGTTTGGATTGGTCTGCCATGTAGCACATTTCTGTCTATAACATGAGCTGGTCAGTATGTAAAGGTAATACTTTCTAACACAGCTTTTTTTAAAAAGATATTACATAGTAGAACTGCAAAAGTGTTTCTCTCCACTTTCTAGAGGACCGAGTTTTGAGCTAAGGAGAAGAAGAACTGGCATTTGATTGCAAATATGCAGAGGGAGCCAAAAAGAAAACACTCAGAAGGCTGTTGTATAAAACACCTGTCTCCGGATTACATCTTCAAACTAAGGGCAACATTGGAATCCGTGACAGAGAAGGATAAGTGTCCATCCATGTATAAGGGTAAAATAGTTTAGCTAGCTACATTTTCAGATATTACACGTTTCTAATTTAGTTTTCACAAGTTAAAGCGTACTGTTAGCTTGCTAACATTAGCTGGCCTGCAAACGTTACGTGTATGATCTGTGTAGTAATGTTATACGTATCTCAGCGCCATTTGTATTGCTTGTTATAGCCTAATGTTAGCAAGCTAGCTAACATTGAACCTGGTTGGTTAGCTATCTGCAGATTCATTCAGGGTAGTAACATTATGAAATGGGACGATGGCTCATTGCTTAGCTAGCTAGCTACATGTCTAAACAAAAGACTCCACTATGAAAGTAACCATTTCAATATAAATGTTCATGATGTCACTGTGACAACTATTGATAGACGTAGCTGGTAAATTCACTCTGGCTATCTACTCCGATTTCAAAGCACTCTCATCTGAGTGTGAGAGCGCAGAATAACTGACGAAATTACAAACGCTCAACACCCGTTGAATATGGCCGGTGTCAGTAGACGTTGTCAAAAAAACGTAATTCAATTGTTGCCGAGCCGGTTGGTCACAAAGGTGCCACCAACCTCCTGCGGTTTAGGGTCTATGTTTTACCTACGGTAGGGTTAGGGTCTGTTTTACACACCTTAGGGTTAGGTTTTACAAACAGAAGTCGGCAGCCCCAGCATCAGCTTGCTGGCCCATTTCACTTACAAACACAGGAGTACAAATTTGCCTTTTTAACCACCCTCCATGGGGTGGGTGTGCATTTTGCACACGCAAGTCACCACTCACGCTGTTTCAAGTTCTCAAAGCAACAACATCCTTTCTAGCACGACCACAGGGGCGGACTTAGTGATTACTATGGGTTTTATAGTAAAGACATGCAATTTAACTGTAAAAATGTATTACCTTTTAATCTGCCATGAACACAACCAGTCATGATGTTTGGGGGGTCCTCAAGCGGAGAAATTATTTTGTAAAAATGATACTAGTATAAAAAAATTATGCCCAGCTCACAAGGCCCCTTGATGTGAGGCCTGAGGCAATTGCCTCTTCTGCCTAATGGTAAGTCCACCACTGCACGTTCAGAGTGGCTTCTTTTACTATGCACACACTGAGTTGCAGTCTCACAAGTCACACCAGCAGACAAAAAGTGAGTGTGTATTTGTGTGTGTGTCTGGCTGTGCGCGCGCAAGTGTGTTTGGCCGTATGTGTTGCAACCTCCCACCACCTCCTCCTCCCCTCATGGCTTTGTAGAGAAGGTCACTGAGGCGCTGAGATCCGGCCAACTTTCCAACATCTGGGAGTGGGACCAACACAGCTACAGCTAACTACAGTACCTAAAACATGATGCATCTGGAGCTAGGTCTCAGCGCCTCAATGCACCAGTAGTACACAAAAACAACAAGTACAGTTTGGAGCTGCTGTCAATGTATCAAGTCAACACACGAAAACAAGTAGTTTGATCAATCAAATCAGCTTATTTCTAAAAGAATTGCTGTTCATTTTTTTTTGAGAAATCACATGCTGATGACATTTGATAAAGGCACATGAAAGATCGAGATCAAGGTTGCTTGAAATGCCCTTTTCAAGACAGAAGTGAAGAGACCACATCAGCTAGTGTAGAACATCCTGTTTCACAGTAGAAAGATGTAATGTTAGTGCAAAACCATTTGACTAGTTTGGCTGTTCCTCATAACAGGAAGCAAATAAAAGAAATACTCTGCCTGTTAGTGTTTGTCACTAAAAGAAGGCCTAAAACACAAGTCCATGTACTAAGCTGAAATACCAAAAACCAAAAACCACAAGGCACCAACCACCACTGCCAGAGCATTGGTTTCATCTTTAACCTCGGACAGTAATACCAACGGTGACGATCTGGATTAAAGTCGGGTCTCCCCTCCATTGACCATGGTCGTGATCATTAGGGAATACAGTAGAAAAACATTTTGAAACACAAAAAGAGCAAGTCCAGATAGTCCAGCCCTTTTTAGTTTCCATTCGGTGCCTAATGAACACGACCCCGGTGGTCAGACACTCCATCCAGGGGAGTTCCAGGGCCAGACAGAGCGTGAAATAGGCCTCCCACCCTGTGCTGACGTAGGAATGTTATGCCGGTGTCTACAAAACTGGCACGCCATATATCTCCCACTGGAACACTGCTAGTACCTACTACAGCGGAGCAGGAAACAAAGTGATCAGAGGGGGTTTCCCGAGTTCATAACCTTTTTTGGTTCCTGTACCCCCAAATCTGTTATTCAAAATAAGTTTCTCTGGCACAAATATACCCTTATCAGCCTTCCCCTATGGACAGGCCAGCCTGGCCATGTAACCCCAGAGGTTAGATTACAGGACTTGTTTGTGGCCATGTTGTCTTTGTGTAATGATTATGGCTATATAATAAGTCTACTGCACAGCTCTTGTATGGAAACAACCTGTCCTCGTGTCAGAGAGAGAGAAGTAATCATGGAGGACTTGTAACAGAAATGCATGGTGCCCACAAACACACACAGAACAGTGGCTCCCTCCCTGCAACAAAGACCAAACTCACACCAAGTCATTGCAGTCAACTACAAAGACAGGTTGTGGTCGGTTTGTCAGTAGAGGGAATGAGCCATTCAGTATTCTACACACATACTCAGCTGAGACATGTAGCTACTAAAACATCTAATAACACAGCTGTTTAATGGTGTTGTTGGCTATGTTGAGAAAGACATAGGCCACGTTCAGTAGGCAAACAGCGTGGAATGTTGCAGCTAGAAATGTCATGAATAGAACTGACAAGATTGCTTATTTTACATGTCAGATAGGCATGTTTGTTCTACTCAATATATTTATATCTGAACGTTCCACAATGTTGTGCCCTGGTGAACGTGACCCTGTTTTACAGCCAAGAAAGGAAAGGGTATTCCCTTAAGCATTTGTCTCTGCACATGCGAGAGAGCACACACAGAGAGAGAGAGGAAGTCAGTTCACACAGCTAAAAGTGAAAGATGCTATCTGCAACAAGACATTTATTTTTCCATGAAGTCACCAAAGCCACAGGGTAGGTCTGTGCAACAAAGGACTGCTGTTTCACTCTGACAACAGTGGCTCTCCTCTATGGCTTAACGACACAAGCCACCATGCAAATGAATGTCAGGCCATAGACTCAGAAGGAAAGTAGTAACAGTGTTGACAGGTGCCAAGTTCAATACAACACAAATTAAAGAGCACATTCTAGATTAGGGCTTTTACTGGGGGATTAAATCCAATAAACTCATGGAACAAAAGAAGTTAAACACCTTGTAGCCTACAAAATCCCCTTGTGCACAATTAGCAATGGCCCTGGAATTTTGAATGCAGATCTCTCACACACACACACACACACACACTTGTATAGCTTTCTCTCAGAAGTAGAGTAAGAGTTTCCTCATTTTATAAAATGCTCTCATTATCATTATGGCACTAAGACCAACTACGTGGGTGTTCTGTGTTAAGCATGTCGTTTTGGCCTCCCCTGTCCGTCCAATGGGGGTGTCATAGTGGAATACAGAATTATCCCCAGAAATATCACTTAACGCCCCTCTATTCCCCTTGATACAGTAGCCTAACATGGCATGAAACCCAAATTGAAACTATTACAGTATTACACAATAATATTCTTAATTAATATATGTTGTCGTTAATGAGCGTGACATGATTATTATACACCAAAGCCTCTCCATAAATGCATTGCAAAACAGATGTGATGTACTTCATGGCTCAATACAGGCGTTAGATTAATAGCATATCCTATTAATAATCTGGTTCACGTTTTTACACATGGAGAAAAGCGTTCGGGTTCAGTGCCTCGATCGTGCGTCCTTCCCACACACACAACTTTGTGCAGAGCGAGAAACGCAATGTAGCTCGGTAAAATACGACAAATGACTTCAAAACAGCGGCGAGTAGCCTCACGCATAAGATCAGTCTAAATATGTAGGCTGGAAGCAACAATTACAGACTGTAGGCGACTGATATTCCTGTTTTCAACCTGTGCGTTTTACAATAAGGCGCGGGGAAATAGTTTCACCAATTTCTCTAAACTGGGCAATGATATCGGTGCCCGTGGTCGAATTGTATTCAACACTCACGCAGGTAAACTGAATAACAGTGAAAATACAACATCATAAACAATATGTTTGTTACTCACCGTTAGGTCCATATTTTTCTAAATTGGATTTAACTTGTTCAAGGGTGAGTCCAGTGTTTTCATTCACACCAAAGTTTTCTAAAACTTCAGATGCTGATTTAGTGTGCGCGTTATCCATCTCGGAGGGAGAACTGACTAGCTAAACAATTAAATTAAAAGTAATGTAGTTACATATATTACGACAATAAAGGACTAATAAACAACAGTAGTTTTCTTTTCTAGTTTTCTTCCTTGCGTTCAGACTGCCAAGCGGAGGTGGATCTGCTTGCGTAGACGGTCACCTGCCTCCTCTTCTGCGAGCCGACGATTTGATTCCGGATTCCTGTTCGCGACGCTGCTATTTCACAATAAATACAATTGCAGTCAGCGCTTCATCAAAATCAGAAGGTGTGCTGTGTTGGTACTGCCTCTTTCATGAGTGAGCGTGTTTGAGCACTCCCTTGCGTTCCTATTGGTTGTCATTACCTGAGTGGACAGCGTTGCTCAACTCCCACATCCTCTACAATACATCCTTTTGGTAAGCCAAAAATGGAAGCCCTTGTCTTCTTGGTTTATATATCTTATGCACTGCATATGAAAAGTCACAGGAGGTAATACTATATCATTCTCAAGTTACAGATGTTTCATATATGTCATTAGTTAATGCTTAAACCCGAGGTTATGGATCTCTTCCCCTTTGGCACAAGAGTAGGCCTACGTGCATCATCTTGCTCATGCTGGAACTTAAATAATCGTAAACGCACTAACATTAAATTAATCTTTACTTTTCTTGTACATCTTGGAATACCGTGGCCTACATCTCTCTAAATAGTTTGCCAATTGAGTGTGATCAAATGTTGCCTGATCTAATACTACCAGTACCACGCAACTCCTACACAGCACTTAACGTCACACTACGAGGTAGCTAAGTAGGTGAGTTTAGTGTTCTTGAAAGGCCTGCACCTGAGTCATCCTCAATCATTCTGACCCTTTCTCAGTTCTGACCTCACCACTTACTGATGTAGTGAAACTGTTCATTTCAGACGTTGTGGTAGGAGTAACCTACACAAGGAAGGGGAAGGTGTAGGTCCAAGTTGTATCCACTTATGTAAGACTCATCAATATGCCATTACTGCAGTTAGATCTCCTTATCCCTGGCTATTCAGAAGATGAGAAGGCCCAGTACTGTACTGTAGTATAGGTTGCAGGCAGTAGGCAGTGGGCTGGGAGGACTACTTTTGGAGTGAGAGGTATAAAGGGAACAAGGTGCTCTAGTTATGTCCTGTCTCACAGCTGGGCTCCTCTATCTCTCACAGCTCAACGTATTTATAACTTTAAGCGCTTACATAACTTTCAGAACTATACGGTATAGATCAACTCTGAGAAACAGGCCTCCCACTAGAGGTGGGGAGCTATGGTGGACACCCTATACTTCCAATGTGGCCAAGATGACTAAATGAAAAGCAAGTCATGCATCCCTCACACTGCATCAGGTCAAAGCCAGGTTTGGCCCCAGGTCTGACTCCCCCTCTGGGTGATGATGTGTCAATTAGACTTCACCTCACTGCAGCCATGCCATGTCCTACCCACAGTCAGACACCCATGCAGGGGATACGACTGATAGATACAGTGACCACAGTTCAAGGCACCTCTTACTCACCCACCCACTCACAGACAGACTCAAACTCTCCTGCAAACTTTTTCCTCTGATTCTGAAGTCAGTAATAGATGCACATGCTCTTGACATACCAGCACATAAGCAACCGACGTTGTTTGAATTGTATTTGTGGTTGTGTCTGGGCAACTGTTTGTGTGTGGTTTTCTTAATGTGCAATATGAAAGCCATGTGTGAAACAAAAGAGAGCACTTCTGGCTCCACACATTTCTAAGGAACCCCTTGGATTCCAAAGTTCTTACGCAAGGGAAACCCTCTCTCTCTCTCTCTCTCTCTCTCTCTCTCTCTCTCTCTCTCTCTCTCTCTCTCTCCAGTCACACAACATTTTCCATACAGCTCTGTCTGTCTGTCTGTCTGTAAGCCCTCCAGCAGCATTTGCCTTCTTCTTTTTTAGTCACAGCCTGCATTTGCATTATGGAAATAAGCCGGGGCCATCCATGCGTGGTATGCCACACAATTACCTTGTTCAGAGTGAGTCTCTCTGGAATGGATGTCTGTAAAAGGTCTAGTGCAGGCTGTCTTTGTACTTATGTGGGCATCTTTTCTTACAACTTATTTGGATGCCTCCACAGTTCAGTTTCATCTCTGGTTCATGTGAATTTGGAATATATGTTTGTGTGCTTGAATAGTCACTTCATGGTAACATCAAATACAGTAGATGTCCCTTACAGTTTCTTAAAACCTTAGTCCCTCAGTTGTGCTGCTGCTACCATTGACTTTCAATCAAGGAGACTTGAAGTGAGACTCAACCACAGTCTGCACTCTGCAGCAGCTGCACCTGACAAGCACACTGAGCAGCAAGTTAGCACCACCGTCCCCACCCGCCTCCCTCCCCTTAATAGGTCTCCCCCTTCCTTTCTCATAGCTTTCCCCCCCTCCCTCCCTTCCTGCACGGAGCTCTCAGGGACTGTTTGTGACGCAGTCTTCAATTCACAGGGTACCACAGAGGAATTCCACTCTGCCTCACAGCCCTATGAATAGGAATGTTTAATCTAGAAGCAGGGGGGCTCATTTTTACTGCATCTTTAATACCAGGTTATGTATCATTCACAACTAAACTCCACATCCCCCCTTCAACCTGCCAATAATGGTTTGGTCCAATAGCATCTCATTGATAGCAGTGTGTGCTCCGATTGGGCAAAGATGACATCATCTTTACTCATAAACAAAGATAAGAAAACTGAGGGGAACACAGAGAGATGGAAAGATGGAGAGAGAAAAGAGGGAGGGAGAGAGAGATTAGCTATAAATCTAGCTTGGGGAATAACAGATTGCACAAAAACTTTCATTTTCTCTACTCTATTGGTTTTGATTTATCTTGATATACTGTTTCTCTGTGTGATGGGATCAAATATTGGGCCTTTCGACCAGGCAATTTTTCTGCACTGCCTTCCTATACTCAATTTCACTTTCAGTTCCCTCTACGTCAACACTTCAAATCAAAACTGACCCCGCACGCACATCACACCGTCCTCCTGTCTGCCCAGTCCAAGCACGACTCTATTTGTCAACTAATCATTTTTTGGTGAGGATGAGTCATCACTGCGACGCCTGGCCAATCTCAGACTGTCACTCAGTCATTAATGGAATCAAACATTGTAAAGGAGGCAATTACACCATCCAGATGATGATGTCTGTTAAATGGCACTTGTGTGTGTGTGTGTCTGCGCGTCTGTGAGGGCTGTGTGACTTGATGTCCCAGACAAATTGATAGGAGGACCTTGTAAATACAAAAGACAGATTGAGACAAACCAGCTGAATCATCTCTGGATGATGAACCATAGAGATAGACAGACTGTTTTATCTCCATGGGATGAACAGCCAGGCTCATATCACTCATCATTCAAACAGGCTATCGTTTAATAAATGTCCCCCCCACATATCTAGATCACATTGTCGCTAATCTTTTTTTTTCTTCCAAAGGTATGTCATGTTGTCATCTTGGAAAAAATCTGGTGAGGAATCCCACTCCTACATTATGTGCCTACTGTTGCCATGTGCATCTGTTTAGAGTTCTGAATATATTTCATTGTTAACTTTTCTTGTCAAGGTTTGAGACGTTATAAAGAAAAGTTCATTGTTTATTGCCCCTATTAAGAAGTTGCAACCAAACACATTAATCAAGGTGGACAGAAACCCTATCATTGCACACAAACGCAAACTGCACCAAACCCCTGTGTCCCTCAGTGCCTGATGAGAACTATCTGTACTATTATCTCTCCACAGGCAAATCAGTGGGCACCTACACGGCATCCTGCGCCATTCTAATGCACCTCACATACACTCATGTTCCCTATTCAATAGAGGTCACATATAAATAACACACACACATGCACGCACACACACAATGAGCCAGAACCACACACTTTCAATGTCAAAGACCAAGACCATGATGAAGGGAAGCGCTTATGTTCTAACTGGGATCAATGATTTCTAAATGCAGGGTCTGTGCTGCTAGACCTGCCCATTGGTCAGATCAGCGTGAAGTTTCTCTTTTTTTTTGTCAGGTAGTTATTTTGTTATAATCTATGTATGCTCCACAGAGAGCTAATCGAGAAAGAAAAGCATACAGCAAGGAAGACAGCGAGAAGAAAGACGACTTGAAAGAACAGAGGGGGAGAGAGAGGGACAGAGAAGGAGGACTGAAGAAGACGGATGAAAACAGAGAGGACTAGAGAGAGAGAGACTTTAAGGTGATGTCAATGACAGGCAGACCCAGGCTGACAGACACCTGGGTGCTGTGTTAAAACAGGGCTGGAGTAAAGATTGATTCACAGAAACATCCATTGTTGATTTTCAATAGACAGTCAGTAGGCTCAGGCAGCTTCACTGTGGTTTTATTCACAGCACAACCCTCTCTGAGGAGGATAATACAAGACTGGGTTATTACTGAGCCCATGTGTGTTTGTCTAAGGCTTCACTTCAAACACTGCCCTCAATCCTTCTTCACAGACTGCTCTCTGATGTTCCTCTTCTTTTACCAGAAGAGTTCTACCAGAATGCAGATCGGCCCAATCGTACAAACAAATCAAGACGTAGCTTTCATTACAAACTTGGGTCAAAACTAAATTAGGATTTATGAAGAGAATCCTGAGACACAGGTTCCTGTGAGCCTCTGGTCCTCTCGCCCCCTCACCTCTCTTTTACCCAGTGGCATAGTCCTAGAGCACGGCAGGCTGCAGGTCTTCTCTTCCAGACCAATTACTGTGAGCATGACAAGCTGCCAACATGACGGGCGGCCCAGACCCCAGAATTGACAGATCTACACTGCTGCC
The DNA here is from genome assembly GCA_003317085.1 of Hucho hucho. Taxonomy (NCBI): domain Eukaryota; kingdom Metazoa; phylum Chordata; class Actinopteri; order Salmoniformes; family Salmonidae; genus Hucho; species Hucho hucho. The sequence goes on along the minus strand of QNTS01003364.1, from coordinate 28,467 downwards.
TTCTCACAGCATTTACTTTGCTTGCACTGCTGCAGTACCTACCCCACTGCCAAAATAGAGGGGGCTTTTCTGGGATATAACATAACACATCACTTGATGACTGCTAGGTTGGTTTGCAGATCCAAGTATTCAACATTCTCTGTGGAGATCATTTTTATAGGCATATCAGTCAGAAGATCAGTCTATATCAATAGCCTTTTCCGAGAAAAAAAAACATTTAATTTGTATTCTAATAGGCCTATAAATATGTAAGGTAATCCATCATTTTGGCTGTGGATGGGTAAGGGAAATGTACAGATGATTGCATAGGGGTGAAAGGGATGGAACAAAGTGGTAATTTCCTGTCATAGTAAAACAAATAAGAGGTTGATCCTGTAAGGCTGTAGGAGCTTAGCAGTGGACCCTCATAACTAATCCACTCTCATGTTCCAAGCCTGAGGAGTCACACACGCATGCATGCACACACATACACACACACACTGAAGACGGGATAGACGCACACACACATACACATGCACACAATACAGACACACACACAAACACACTGAGGAGGTGAACGACAGACAGAGCCATTAAAGATGATCAAATTTTGACTCGCTCATTTCCCAGGAGGCTTTGTGCTAATTATCCAATGAACACGCTGGTTGACATTAACAACAACACACACACACAATAACATCAACACACACACAGAGCGAGGAAAACAGTTATAGGAAAGGGAAGGATTCAGAGCTGTGTGTGTGCAGGTGCGTTAGACAGCGGATCCTTGAGCAGAGGGACAGACTAGCTGTCTGTGACAGAGCATTAGGCAGAAATCTGCCTTCCACATGTGCTGTCACCCCTTTGACTAGACTCGTCTTGTTTTGGTTTTACACATACAGGTAACTGCCAAAATAAAGGAAACACTAAATGAGGGAAACAAAGTATATTGAAAGCAAGTGCTTCCACACAGGTGTGGTTCCTAAGTTAATTAAGCAATTAACATCCAATCATGCTTAGGGTCTTGCATAAAAATGCCCAGTTGCCCATTATGTTGGCTACAATGGCTAAAAGAGATCTCAGTGACTTGAAAGAGGGGTCTCTAAGGAGCATATTTTGTGTGTGTGTGTCACCAGATCTCAACCCAATTGAGAACACTTATGGGAGATTCTGGAGTGGCGTCCGAGACAGCGTTTTCCACCACCCATCAACAAAACACCAAATGATGGAATTTCACATGGAGGAATGGTGTCATATCCCTGCAACAGAGATCCAGACACTTGTAGAATCTGTTCAGGTGGCTTGTGGTGGCCCAAGGCCCTCTTAAGACACTTTGTTGGTGTTTCCTTTATTTTGGCAGATACCTGTACATGTGCATGTACACAAACACAGGGCGGCAGGTAGCCTAGTGGTTAGAGAGTTGGGCCAGTAACCGAAAGGTTGCTAGATCGAATCGCGAGCTGACAAGGTAAAACTATGTCGTTCTGCCCCTGAACAAGGCAGTTAACCCACTGTTCCTAGGCTGTCATTCTAAATGAGAATTTGTTTTTAACTGACTTGCCTAGTTAAAGGTTAAATAAAAGAGGAAAACAAGAACCTGCATTGCGGTCACTGATTGGTAATTGGAGCTGTCATCCAATCAGTGACCTGAGGAGATGGGTTGTTAATGACAATGCGCATCAAACCTTTTTAGCAAATTGCTTTATTAGAAAAACTAAACTGGATCAATAACCTTTTGATTACATCACTGATTGTGTCCAGGAGCATAATTGTGAGAGGTATTTTTATCCAGTGTTAATGTTATCGTGACAAGCCCTTATTAGGCAAGGTTGTTTTATTGCCACCTCACTGATACCGATTAATTATTGACACGATTTATAGAACTAAAGTACTTCCTAAAATGTTTGGTTTTCCATGGGGGATTGAATGGCAATGACCCATCATTATTACATGGTACTCTGTCTGTTTAACAGGTTAGCTTACTCCTGAAGAAATCCAGTCCATTGACCTCCTAGCACACAGCATCATTTACCTTTGACCAGTCGAAAAGTGTGTGCCATTTTCCCCTCTCACTGAATTATGTGTCCCTCCTCTCTAATGCTCAGAGAAGAGCAGGCCGAGTTCTCCGATTTTTGTCCTGGCAGGTGACCTGTCAGACTAACCTAACGTAGTGGCGTTTCTTTCTTTCTGGTCCTGTTGGGGGAGGTTCTCTTCTGCACTGTTCAACCAATCCAGTAAATGTGGAGGAGTTAAGATGGAATGTCGCCTTGTTATAATCCCAAAGCGTTAGTCCGGTCACAGATCTCCTTCAATTTCCCCTGAAAACCAGATGCATCCGGTCTTCACGACCCTGCTGAGGGTGCAGAAGGACTTGACAGAGCTTGGCATTTGATTGGCTCCCTGGTGAATAGAGAAGGTTGCACCAGATGGCACGGACAGAGGTGGTGAACGGGGTTGTAGTGCTGCCGGAGCACAGGGCAGTGGCGCTCCCTCACTTTTTTCAATTTGAGAATACACAGAGCTGGTAAAACTATTTCTGGAAGATGTATTCTAATAAATTCAAAATAAATATTTAATTACCACAAAAATTCCATGAAAAAACAAATAACTACTGTATGTATAGCAGCCTAGAGGTAGGTAAATGGTGGTTTCTTCCCTGTCTTCTCTCTGGCGGTGGCCAGAATGATGAAGAACTGTAGGCTATTTGTGTGCACTGCGGAGGCCCATCGGAGGCTCGACCACTTTGGCCAATTAACAAATCTGCTGCTTGGCAGTGTCACACCCGGATCTGTTTCACCTGTCCTTGTGATTGTCTCCACCCCCTCCAGGTGTCGCTTATTTTCCCTAATGTATTTATCCCTGTGTTTCCTGTCTCTCTGTGCCAGTTCGTCTTGTATGTTCAAGTCAGCCAGTGTGGTTTTCCCGTGCGCCTGCTTGTCTATTCTCTTTTACTAGTCCTCCTGGTTTTGACCTTTGCCTGTTTTTCTTGGCTCCATTCCCGCCTGCCTGACCATTCTGCCTGCCCTGACCTCGAGCCTGCCTGCCATTCTGTACCTCTGGAACTCTGAACTGGTTTTGACCTTTTGCCTGTCCACGACCATTCTCTTGCCTACCCCTTTTGGATTGTTAATAAACATCTTGTACTCTAACCATCTGCCTCCTGTGTCTGCATCTGGGTCTCGCCTTGTGCCCTTTAAGGCAGAATGTGAGAGTGGGTTTAGCCACATGAACCTTATCACACCAATGAGATCAAGGATCTCACCGTGTGTCTGCCTTGATATTCATAAAACTCCTCGGAACCCCCTCTTGCACTGCACAGTGGAACCCAGAACGATATATAACCACTTGGTTACAGCGACACCATTCTACCGAGGACACCCAAACCATAGTAGTCACTGCAACACCCAAGGAGCCTCGGGCAGATTGGCCATATGGCAATTCTGACAAATGCCAGATGGAATGGACCATTGTTTAGTTGGGTGGGCTTTTTCATATAGAAAAATTAAAAGGTGACATGGCCAGTGGCCTATGGACCTATTTAAAAAAAAATATATAATAATAATTTCTATTATGGGCAACGGCCACCAAGATGGGCCGGCTCAGTTTTCTGATAGGCTGAGGTCACGCAAACACGGCATCAGCAAAGAGACCTGTTCCGACTCTGTCATCAGTTAGACAGTCAAGATCATGGATCATAAAAAAGAAAAGGGTTCCTATAAACTTATAAAGAGCACATTCTACATTGTCACCTCAATCAAAATGTCCTATTTTGGGCAGCTAAAACCCTTATTTGGCAAACAGTAAAGTGCATTATCCTTATGATGAAAGTGTGCACTATTTCGCTGGGCCCTGCTGCTGTAATGAGCAAGCCACTCTCCTCTCGCCCCATGCACTTGTGACATGCGCTAGTGAGAACTTTATTCTGATTGTATAACATTTAAAAATTCAATTGCGGGAAAATACAGCTTTGGAAGCTTTGTTTCTATAACGCTTCAGGTAAGACCCAAGTGCCAAACTGTTGAGTGTCAATGTTTATTACAGCAACAGGGGCAGGCAAAAGACAGGTCAGGAAACAGGAGACAAAGGGCTGTGAGACATGGGTTTACATCTAGACACATGAAAAGTAGGAAGTCGATGGATGGTACGGGGCAACAGAGGACGAACAGCAGAGGGCATAATGATCTTGAAGCAGGGGGGAAGGTCTCGGTTTCCGGGGTGTAGCCGCGGGGCTAAGGCGGTGTGCCAGCGTATTCGGCTTAACATCCTTGGGTACCAGTCGGGTGTTGCGGAAACAAAGTGGTCCGGGCCTTACTGAACCCCTCCCGGAGGTCCTGGTACTCCACGTGAATGGCGGTGAGGTCCGAGGCAAAATTCCAAGCCCCCAGGAAGACGTCAGGCAATGAGTTTGGCAGAACGGACTCCAGCCCACAGTGGCACCAGTAGACCAGTCAATCGAGGGATTGTGTTGCTGGAGCCAAGATAATCCCAATACCACAGGAACCTGCAGAGACTCAATTAGCAGGAATTGGATAGTCTCGATGTGGTTCCCCGACACTCGTAGGTTGATGGGGGTGGTATGGTGGGACACCCGTTCAGCGCTCTAACATTCATGGGAAAGGAGAGGGGTTGAGTGGGGACGCCCAGCTCGGACGTCAGGGTAACGTCCATAAGACTCATATCGGTCCCCGAGTCGACGAGCATCTGGAGAGACTTGGACTGGTCGCCCCACAGCAGGGTGGCATGAAGAGGGGGGCGAGTAGGGGGAGAAGCTAAATTGTTCTTAGGACCCACCAGAGTACTCATTCCTACCAATGAGTTAGGTCTCTTGAAGGGACAGGTAGACGCATAGTGACCGGCAGTACCGCAATACAGACTCTGGGTGTTAAGTCTCGGCTGGAGAGCCCTGCCGCGCGGCATCGGCTCGAGAAGAGGTAAATCGGCAGTCTTCGGAGGCTCTTGGAGGAACTCTGGTAAGCTCGGATCCTCTCGGGGACGTAGATGCTGGGTGCTTCCGGAGTCCATCAGATGCAAGATGGGATCCTTGAATGAGCGATTAGAACCGCAATCAGACCTCTTCTCCCTCCTACGTTCCCGTAGCCGTCGATTGATCCGGATGGTCAAAACGATGTGTGAGTCAAGATCCGTCTGTAGTTCCCGCGCTGCAAGCTTGTCCTTTACTTCCTCCGATACTCTGTGCAGGAACGTGTCAAACAGCGCTTCCGGGTTCCAAGCACCCTCCGTGGCTAGCGTGCGGAATTCTACCGCATAGTCTGCCACACTGAGGGAGTCCTGACGATGCTGGAGTAACCTCCGGGCAGCCTCTCTCCCGGACACCGGAGCCTCAAACTTCTCACCTCCAGACTGAGGCAGACGGCGGATTGTTGCTCCCACACCGCCATGGCCCAGGCGAGTGCCCTCCCGGACATCAGCGTAATGATGTACTGTATCCTCGAGCATTCCAAGGGGAACAAAGAAGGCTGCAGCTAGAAAACGAGGGAGCACTGGGAGAGAAAGGCCCGGCAGGTTCTCATCTCCATCGTAGCGCTCCGGGGGAGGTAAGCGGGGTTTCCGGGAAACCGGGGTGATGGCGCTGGTACCAGCCGGGTTACTGTGAGGCTGGGAGGTTATTGTCGTGGTAGGCTGCCAAGTAGGCAACTGTGGCAACATTGTAGAATAGTAGTGAAGACATCAAAACTATGAAATAACACATATGGAATCATGTAGTAACCAAAAAAGTGTTAAACAAATCAAAATATATTGTAGCCACCCTTTGCCTGAATGACAGCTTTGCACACTCTTGGCATTCTCTCAACCATCTTCATCTGGAAGCTGGTTCCCACATATGCTAAGGAGTTATTCTGAGCACTTGATGGCTGCTTTTCCTTCACTCTGCGGTCCAACTCATCCCAAACCATCTCATTTGGGTTGAGGTTGGGTGGTTGTGGAGGCCAGGTCATCTGATGCAGCACTCCATCACTCTTCTTCTTGGTCAATAGCCCTTACACAGCTTGGAGGTGTGTTGGATCATTGTCCTGTTGAAAAACAAATGATAGTCCCACTAAGCGCAAACCAGATGGGATGGCGTATCGCTTCAGAATGCTGTGGTAGCAATGCTGGTTAAGTGTGTCTTGAATTCTAAATAAATCACTGACATTGTCTCCAGCAAAGCACCCCCACACTATCAACCCTCCTCCATGCTTCACGGTGGGAACTACACCTGCAGATATCATCCGTTCACCTACTCTGTGTCTCACAAAGACATGGCGGTTGAAACCAAAAATCGCAAATTTGGACTCATCAGACCAAAGGACAGATTTCCACCGGTCTAATGTCCATTGGTCGTGTTTCTTGGCCCAAGCAAGTCTCTTATTATTATTGGTGTCCTTTAGTAGTGGTTTCTTTGCAGCAATTTGACCACAAAGGGCTGATTCACGTAGTCTCCTCTGAAAAGTTGATGTTGAGATGTGTCTGTTACTTGAACTCTGTGAAGCATTTATTTGGGCTGCAATTTCTGAGGCTGGTAACTCTAATGTACTTATCCTCTGCAGCAGAGGTAACTCTGTGGCAGTCCTCATGAGAGCCAGTTTCATCATAGCGCTTGATGTTTTTGCGACTGCACCTGAAGAAACTTTGAAAGTTCTTGAGATTTTCCGTATTGACTGACCTTCATGTCTTATTTAATGATGGACTGTCGTTTCTATTTGCTTATTTGAGCTGTTCTTGCCATATATAGACTTGGTCTTTTATCAAATAGGGCTATCTTCTGTATACCACCCCTACCTTGTCACAACACAACTGACTGGCTCAAATGCATTAAGAAGGCAAGAAATTGCACAAATTAACTTTTAACAAGTGTGGCAGACCAGGGGATTCGGTCAAAACGTTTACACAGATCAGACACGGACAGAGTAGGATTAGTTCAGTTTCAAGGGTGTTTATTTGAATATCAAACCAAAAGAAAAGACTAGGTCTCCCCCATGATACCCTCTCCGGGATACCGTCTTCTGGGCTCCGGGTCTTGCTGTATCCTGTGGGGAACAAAAATGCAACTCCCTACTTTTATCTCTGGAACCGTCCCAAACTATACGGGAGTAACCTTTCTTCCCCCAGTCCCTCTTCCCGTGTGCTGCCCTTCTGGCAGCTTTATGGAACTCGTCCAGCTGGTGAGCAATCAGCCCTTGAATACTCACCAACCACAATCAGCCCCAATTAGACCTGGCCAGAGAGCCTGTCGAGACCTGACTGTACGCCACATTGATTGAAATGCATTTCAGGTGACCACCTCATGATGCTGGTTGAGAGAATGCCAAGAGTGTGCAAAGCTGTCATCTAGGCAAAGGGTGGCAATTTTAAGAATCTCAAATATAAAATATATTTTGATTTGTTTAAGACTTTGTTGGTTACTACATGATTCCATATGTGTTATTTCATTGTTTTGATGTCTTCACTATTATTCTACAATGTAAAAAATAGTAAAAATAAAGAAAACCCCTGGAATGAGTAGGTGTCCAAACTTTTGACTGGTACTGCATGTATTTGTATTTTCATTAGGCTATAGCCTACAAATAGCTATACCACGTAGTCCTAGGTCTACTAGGCTATTCTGAAGATTATTTCTGTTTGTTCCTGAACTGGTCGAATGGCAAAGCTATCCTTCAGCTATCCTAGAACACCACAAGTTGGTTCAACTTCTTTAACATCATTGTGCGATCCTGGCGCTGTCCTTCCAGAACCACAAAGGACATTCCAATGGCTTAAATTAACACTCATCAAGATCTGTTGCTTATGCCTAATAGTCCTACTCATCACATTATTATTATTAGTATTATTATTATTAATACAAATAGAAGATTATCACTTCTCACAATGAAGTTTGTTTAGTAAAGTTAGATCAAAGCTGAATAAATGTTTCACAAGATTACATAATGATAAATTAGCATTTTACATAACAGAACCGAATATAATAACATAGCATAGTAGGTCTTATAACGTTACTGTTAAACCAAAAACACCTCATGTCTATTGAGATTTTAAATGCCCGGATGTCATACTCATTTCGGCTTTTACAACAGCTGATTACTTAGGAATGGGGATGCTACCGAAATCAACGAATAGCGGGAAACAATGCAATTGCACATGATGCATTCTCAGAATGCGAAAATACCCCCAAAAATGCTGGGTTGTTTGGATGACCCAACTGTTGGTTTGCAGGCATTGGGTCATTTAGTTGTTTGTTTTCTATAAAAAAAAGAGCAAGGTTGGGTTGTTAATACTGGGTTATTGATGCTGGGTTATAGAGATATCACCCAGTGGGTGGGTTAATTCTCCCGCCAAATCCAGAAGATCAAAGTGATTGAGGATTGGTTTAGCTGTGAAGCAAGTCTACCGGACAGTGCAGCCAGCGCTGAGTGGAATTAGCTACTTTTTGACGGACGAATAGGCAAGCCGTTGTGGCTGACCAAAAACAATGAGCAAAAAACTAGCTAACATTCCTAATTATCCATTCAGGTTAAATATACCTAGTTATCATAATTGTATATTATCTCAGTCACTGACAATTTCAGATAATTGTATCTAGCAAGCTAACTAGCAAACAACCCCATGCATGCTTGCTCAAGCATTGGCAAGCTACTTAGCTAACATTTTATAACTTTGCTGGCTAGCTAACTAGCAAGCTATTTTCCTGTGCTGTGTGTGGTAGTAAACATTTTAGGTTTTTGTTGGAGTTTGGCTAGTTAGCTAGCTAGCTATGTCAGTGCCTGTAGAAAGCTTGTCTTCTGTAAGCCTAACATTAACGTTACTGTGTAGTGCATTGTTTCACTTCAGGTAGCTAGCTAGCTAACGTAGCTAGCAAACTAAGTAGGTTTTTCCCTGGTTTGGCTAGCTAGACCAGCTAGTTATCAATAGATTATTTGTATTTATTTATAGGGGACAATGCACATTAATCAACATCAATATTACAATAATGCAACATCCATGTAAATGTGCCGTGGTTAGCCAAAAGCTAATTTGCACCCGTAGTCCCTGGGCAGCTAAGGACAATTACACAGCCACAATACAAATACTCACTAAAACGATACAATATACAAATACATTACATACAATAATATATCATTCTAATGACAACAACAACAGTATCATCAACTGTCGTCTTACATATGAGGAACCACAGATAACTCGTGTACAGGTTTGGATAGATTTGAGCCATGTTTTCAATTCAAATTTAAAAGTACAATACTCAGTGCATCTTCTCAAGTCCATGGGCATTGCATTCCAGTATATTGTAGCTCTAACTGAGAAGGCCGACTGGACGATTTTTTGGTGTCGAAAAGGGACAACTCAATCCCCTCTAGTTACTGCCCTTGTTATCCTGGAGGTGCTTTCCTTGAGCATGATATTCCGGCATAGGGGTGGAGGGGCAAGACCATGCAGGATCTTAAAGACATATACAGACTAAATAAATGATGTTTGTAAATGATATGACAATGGTGCTAACTGTTTGGTTTGTTATAAAAAGTCTTAAGTGTTTGTAGAGTGATTCAATTGGTTTCAGAATAGTAGCTCCTGCTTGTGACCAGCATGTGAGGCAATATCTCAAATGTGAGAAGATCATATTATGCATATATAGTTTGTCGGCCTCCAGAGGAAGGAAAGGTCTTATAAACCTAAAGTTGGATAATCCAAACTTAACCGTGTTAACCACCTTCTTCACATGTTTCTTAAATGTCAAGTTGGAGTCCAAAATGACACCAAGATACCTGAAGTTAGACACAACTTTCAGATTCTCCCCATTAACAAGAACAGCACGTTGGGAAGAATCAATGGATTTCTTAGAGAAGTACATACAATTAGTCTTGATGATTTTTAAATGCAGGCAAGAATTAGTCATCCATTTAGAAACATGTACCATAGCTTCAGTTAACTTGTTAACAACCAATTGTCTATTGTTTTTAGTGTACATACAGAACTGTATCGTCTGCATATGTACATCTGCATGTTAACTTGTGGGGAAGCAAGTGGGAGATCATTTATATAGATGGTAAACAGAAGGGGGGCTAATATTGACCCTTGTGTGACCCCAATGTTATAGTAAAGAGAGTCCGACTGAGTGTCCCCCAAACAAACCCTTTGACTTCTGTTTGTCAGATAGGAATACATCCAACTAATAACTTCAGTGGACACATTAAGGGAGGATAGTTTGGATAGGAGGACCTCATGATTCACAGTATCAAAGGCCTTTTTAACATCCAAAAAGACTGCGCTGACATCACCACCTATGTCCAGTTTAGATTTAATGCACTCCAGAAAATAGCAATTGGCTGTTTCAGTAGTGGTTAGTTCTGAATCCAAATTGCATTTGATGTATGGAGTTTCCCTGAATGAGTTGATCAGTCAGATGATCAGCCACCCATCTTTCAGCTACTTTTGATAGCACTGTAAGAATGCTTATAGGTCAGTAATTTTACACCAGTGATGGGTCATCAGATTTTAAAACAGGTATCATTGCAGGAAATTTCCAAGTATTGGGGAAGAACCCATATTTGATTGATGGACTAACTAGATGTACAATAGGGGCAATCAGAGAATATTTGTGTTTCTTCAGGAATACAGTGTCTAGACCAAATACATATTTTGTTATAGAGCTCCTGAAGAAGCTAACAATACTGTCCACTGCTGATGCTGAAATGTCAGGAATTCTAAGTATTGGTTTATTATTATCTATGGGAGTGAGAACTGTGGTCTTGGTTGAAAATCCTGACAGTCAACAAAAAAATTGTTAAAGGTGGTGGATATGAAATTGGAGTCTTGAATTAGAATCCCATTAACCTCTCCCTGTTAGTTTGTTGAGATTTTCACAAATCATTTTGCCATTTCCTTTTTCTTCATTGATCACTATAAGAAAGAACTCTGCTTTTTTTTTTTTATTCCTAACCACCTTATTATACTAAATTAGCTAGGCCTATTCCCTGCCTCTGAGTTAATTTAACATGGTTGTAGCTAGCTCATCCTTTTATGGTGGTTCAGTAACTGTAGGTTTTTATAGCCTAATTGTTTCTGAGTTAGCTAGCTAGCTGGATAGCTAGTCTCAATCTGGATGCAGACAGTTACTTTAATGTTATATTGAAATGAAAAGAGTCTCAATTGTTCATCCAAGGTTAGGCTATCCATTTTGACTCTCCACTTAAACTGTGTTAACGTCTAATGTCTTTGTCCCCCAAAGCCCAGATTCTAGGCTGCATGGCCCTTAGAGTGCTTCTCCCACACCATATTGAAAATAAAGTTATTTCTCAAATGTTCATCCATTTTGTCTGTCCCCAACTCAACTCAATGCAGAATAACATCCCGGAACGTATTCCAGTCTGTGCTAGCAAAACAGTCCTGTAGCTTAGAATCTGCTTCATCTGACCACTTTTTTATTGACCGAGTCACTGGTTCTTCCTGCTTAAGTTTTTGCTTGTAAGCAGGAATCAGGAGGATAAAATTATGGTCATATTTGCCAAATGGAGGGTGAGGGAGAGCTTTGTACGAGTCTCTGTTTCTGGAGTAAGGTGGTCTTGAGTTTTTTTCCCTCTGGTTGCACATTTAACCTTCTGGTAGAAATTAGGTAAAACAATGAGCGTTTTCCTGTTTTCTTATGGCCGTATACAGCTCATTGAGTGTGGTCTTAGTGCCAGCATCGGTTTGTGATGGTAAATAGACAGCTACGAAGAATATAGATGAAAACTCTTGGTAAATTGTGTGGTCTACAGCTTATCATGAGATACTCTACCTCAGGCGAGCAAAACCTTGAGACTTCTTTAGATTTCGTGCACCAGCTGTTGTTTACAATTATACATAGACCGCCACCCCTTGTCTTACCAGAGGCCGCTGTTCTATCCTGCCGAAAAAGCATAAAACCCACCAGCTGTATGCTATTCATGTCGTCGTTCAGCCACGACTCGGTGAAACATAAGATATTACAGTTTTTAATGTCCCGTTGGTAGGATATACGTGATCGTGGTTTGTATATTTTATTATCCATTGATTGTATGTTGGCTAATAGGACCGATGGTAAAGGGAGATTACCCACTCGCCATTGGATCATAACAAGGCACCCAGTCCTTCGTCCCCGATATCTCTGTCTCTTTCTCCTGTGAATGACAGGGATGTGGGCCTTGTCGGGCGTCTGAAGTAAATCTTTCCCGTCTGACTCGTTAAAGAAAAAGTATTCCTCCAGTATGGGGTGAGTAATCGCTGTCCTGATATCTAGAAGCTCTTTTCGGTCATAAGACATGGTGGCAGAAACATTATGCACAAAATAAGTTACAAATAACATGAAAAAACACACACAATATCACAATTGGTTAGGGGATTGTAAAATGGCAGCCATCTCCTCCGGTGCCATAAGCAATCACTATTTAGCTTGCCCTGCCTGCTATTCGGTGGAGAGGGTGTGTGGTCCAAGTCTGGGTTCAGACTTGGACCACAAGTCTGAACCCAGACGCAACACGATGGGCAAGAAAAGGTTGAATACATTGGCCATGCTGTCAATCCAGCATGACTTCAGTGAGTTCAAGACAAATGGGAACTCGGATAAAAACGAGCTCCGACTGTGAAAATATGTTTTGAATGGTTATCCAACTCGGAATTCCAAGTCGGGAACTTAGGGCTCTTTCTAGAGCTCCGACCTGAAGATCACTGACGTCATTATTCTACTTAGTTTTTTTTCCAGACTTCCCAGTTGTCTTCAAAACACCATAAATCCCGAGAATGCCAGACTTTGATGACAAAGTCTCATGACAAAATTTGCCCACAAGAAGAACCGCCGTGCCACCTCCCTGTTCAAGTGAGCACAGCACAATGGAGAGTTCAAAAATGTCTGGTGCATAAATTATGTAATATGCCAGGGAGATAGTATTACTTTCATAGCTACAGTGTATGTTGTGTAGTAAGCTGTTAGCAGTCCATGTGCCTCACCCTAATACTTTGTTGCCTTTCCCCCACATAACTTAGCCTACTGTTCTGACTTGGTGGTGCACATGTTGCCTATAGCCTGTTTTAAAGAAATGTCATCATCGTATATTGTAAGAGCTTTCATTGTCTGCTTATATGCACCCTTTATTTATCCTACTTGGTGTACAGGGAGAATACTGTAAGAATGGTCCATGTTCTGAATACTGACACTGTACATTTCAAAAGTGCTGAACAAATAGTAATATTGACTACATATGTCTTAGCTCGCTCATTAATGTCTTAATCGGAATTACGGATTGCCTCTTATCCGCTCATTGTTCCCTTATGCCATAGTTTGTACATCTCAATTGTCAGAAGAAACCACAATTGTTTAATAAAGTCAGCCATATCAGCTATGTTTTTTTTTAAAGGCAGTAAATGAGGCTGAATGAACTGTTTCGCTGCCAGACAAGGCTCCGCTGATAGCCAGGTGTAGCGGTGGTAAGGATTCACTCCATGGTGCTGAAAAGATAACTCTGCTGTTGGGACAGCTTTATGTACAGTAGGCCCTAAACGTTTGTGGGCACCGTTTGTCAGCGTTATAGTGCAATGAATGTATTGTTTAGTGTTGTGGCTTTGCTGGCATGCATAAAAATAGTTGTTTTTTGTGTATGGAGCACTTCCTCTTTTTGAACCCATAGAGACAGACTTCCCCTCTGTCTACAGGAGCTGTTGCTTATCAACAGCACTACAGGGAATCATACTGTACTCCTGTGTTGTACACTTTAAGGAGTATTTATTCACGTTCACCTAGCCAATTGCAGTACATTGCCAAACTGCTCTCCCAGAGGACATAAAGTAGGCCTATTTCTTGTGTGATTGGATCTGTTCAAGCACCCCAGAGGTGTTTGTTATAACACAGCTATGGGAGGGTTGGGTACTGTCACTCTATGTTGTAGAGGCAGTTGACTGTAGAGGCAACAACAACGGAAAGTGTAGGAGCCTGTGTCATACTCTGTCATACTCATCTTGAGATGTGTGAGTTTCAATCAGAGATTGAAATAGGTGAATATACTGTAGGTAAGGTCAGAGACATACACTGAGTATACAACTGATGTGCTCTTTCAATGACAGACTGGCCAAGTGAATCCAGGTGAAAGCTATGATCCCTTATTGATGTCACTTGTTAAATCCGCTTCAATAGTGTAGATGAAGGGGAGGAGACAGGTTAAAGGAGGATTTTTAAGCCTTGAGACAATTGAGACATGGATTGTGAATGTGTGCCATTGAGGGTGAATTGGCAAGACAAAAAATGTAAGTGCCTTTGAACGGAGTATGGTAGTAGGTGCCAGGCGCACCGGTTTGTGTCACACTAAACAGTTTCCTGTGTGTATCAATAATGGTCCACCATCCAAAGAACATCCCTGTGAAACGCTTTAGACACCTTGTAGAATCCCCATGCCCCGACGAATTGAGGCTGATCTGAGGGCAAAAGGAGGTGCAACTCAATATCAGGAAGGTGTTCTTAAAGATGAATAGGGGGGAGAAATAGGGAAGATGAATAAGGAGGCTCTTAACTTTTCAACTCGTACCTGAACAATGTTCTTTAAAGAAAGCAGTTAAGCTTGGAAACACCTTCATGTTCACTTGACGGTTTTCAAACAGCAGTGTTACTGTGCAGCAAGTGTCAATAGCAACAGTAGATAGCAGGGTAGGGGTGGGGGGGTTCCGCTTGAGAGATGCACAATAAACATAGCCCGTGTTTTTTTCATCCAGCTGTCATTTCTGTCTTCAGACTGGGGAAATTGCACCATAGCACTTGGTACAATAGAAAGTTAACAAACCCAACAATAACAACCACATGAGTGATTCTTTCTTTTCTATTATATTCTAACAGCTTGAGGATCGTCTTAGGGAATAGGGTATCATTTGGGACGCACCTATGATGTCTGGGGGATCAAGAGGAAAATAACAGCCTCTGGCCAGACCTCTCAGGGAGGGAGGGATGTTTTGAAGAAACATAACTGAACACAGGTTGCAAAAGGACAACCTGTGATGTGGGAGCGATAGGGGGACCCTTTCTGGTGCCTGAGTCTGTCTGAACACAGCAGAGCAGCAGAGCACACCCACTCAGACCTGAAGTCAACATCATCTCTGCATGGTTATGTCTGGGTCACAACACCCCAAAGAAAGACCTGAATGCAAGAGTTGTGTTCTGAAAACCAGGCAACTGCTCTTTCTGTCTCAGCCTTTCTCTGCATCTTGTAGCTGGGAGAAAGTCTTTTGAAAGGAAATTCAAGAGGTCATTTCTATTCTGAAATCCAGCCTATTCTGTCTCTGAGATGGTTCTGCTGCTGCCTTATCATGCTGTAGTGTTTGACTGTCTGATTTCTTATGTCCTGCTTGTGATGGTTTCTCTGTACTTGATTTGATTTATTAGGATCCCCATTAGCCGACGTGTAACAAAAAATACATTACAGACAAAATACTTTACATACACTTTGGACAGATGCCGTACACCACACAGAGCCAGAGTGTGAACAGGAGAGAGAGAAAGAGAGAGAGAGAGAGAGAGAGAGAGCACTATTTACTCTGATAATGTGACACAGGACTAATAATAAGTCATAATTATCATATAGTACCAGTCAAAAGTTTTTACTATTTTCTACACAATTCTACCATGAAGGCCTGATTCACGCAGTCTCCTTCTGATTACCAACCCTACCTTGTCAAAACACAACTGATCGGCTAAAACGCATTAAGAAGGAAAGAAATTCCACAAATTAAGCATTCCAGGTGACTACCTCGTGAAGCTGGTTGAGAGAATGCCAAAGCTGTGTGCAAAGCTGTCATCAAGGCAAAGGGTGGCTACTTTGAAGAATCTCAAATCTAAAATATATTTTGATTTGTTTAAAACTTTTTGGGTTACTACATGATTCCATGTGTTATTTCATAGTTTTGATGTCTTCACTATTATTTTACAATGTAGAAAATAGTAAAAATAAGGAAAACCCTTGAATGAGTAGGTGTGTCCAAACCTTTACCTGGTACTGCATATTCTTTGTTGCCTGACGGCAAGGGTAATTAGGCAAGTTGTACTGTAAACAAAGTATAATTAGTCCTCATTTGTGTAGATGCAGAGCCTTTAGAACAATCTCTCAAGCTTTTATACATCTGATGCTCCACCTCTTTCCTGCTAATATAATGTAACCTGTGAATATACTGGAACCAGGGATTGTGTCATGAGAGAGGGAAAATAAATACTGATGACGGAAGTCAGAGATGAGATCAGCAGATGTGGATTCTTAAGAGAGCATTCAGTCGTCTTCTGGGATGTGTCACGTTGTGACACACTGTTTCTAGTCCTTAGGTCTGTTTTTAGTTCCACGGCTGCTTTGGGGCTGGATTCAATCCGTATCGCAGAAGTCTTGCCATATATATTAAAGGATTATACTATAGGAGTTGACAAAACAGTACAAACAGATCGGACCAGTGCCCCCTTCATCCTTGTGTCATAAACACCTATGGATCTCCATCTAGACTAAAGAGATCAGTGTTATGGAGTGTAGTACAGTCTGGCGTTAATTAATGTTGGTGTCAGAAAGCAGGCAGGGTTCTGAATGGGCTCCAGTCTCACCATCATTGCTCTCTCAGTGGTTGACATAGTGTGTATGTTAGGGAGAGGACAAGTCAAATAAATACCTCTGTACCTGACCGATGCACCAACACTGTCATACAGTACCATTAGTGCACTCTGTTCCCCTGCCAGACAACAGCTTACTGGTGTAAGAAATAAACATTCTTTATTGCACTGCACTTGAGAGGGCAATTGTTGAAACCCTTGAGAGATTGTATACAGGAGGAACAGTGGTATGGTTGTTGGTTATGTAAGAATTGTATTTTCAAAAAATGAAAATGAAAAATTTTTTACAAAATATTGTACATCTAAAAAACAGGCACAAACGAGGGCATTGAAACAGTTATCTAGTCTACACTCATGAATACAAATAGGACGCACACAAAAAGTCACACATCTAACACACACACACAAACACACAAAAACATTCCCCAGAGCACCGTCCACCACACACGCTACAGATGTAGGATCTTTATTTGAGCCAGTTTGCTACAGCAGGAAAAAAATCCTGCCGCAAGAGGAAATGTGAATTATTATGTGGACAATAATGAATGGACATTTCAAAGTGGAATTACAAACTTCGGAAGCCATTTTAAATCTCAAATACACTACACTACTACACTAAGTTGTCTTGCAACAGGGTGATCAAATTAAGATCCAACATCTGTACAGTAACAGCCCGCATCTTGTTTGTGGGTGGGTCCAGATGAGTGAGCAGAGCTGAGATGGGTTTAGGTTTGGCTCACGGCTCTCTGGTAGCACTATGGGATGGAACAGCTAGACAGGTGTCTCCTCTTCTCTCTTCTCTTTGTTTCTCATCTCTTTCTTTTCTATTCTCCTCTCCCAGCTCTAATACAGCTCACACTTACACCCAGAGTTATGCAGAATGAGCTCTGTGTAAGAGGGAAAAGAATAGAGAGAAATAGTAATGGCTTCTTTTTGTAGGCGCTAACTCCGCAATGGTTCATTGGAAAAACTCTATGGGGAAATGAATAATTGACTAAGATCTCCTAAGCCTGTGTTAACCTCAGACCTTATTTTAGTATTTTATCCCAAAAACCTAATCTTTCCCTATTCATTTTCCCCATAGGAATGGCTGAACGAACCAGAGGTAACTCGTTTCCGGTTTTTAGGACTACAAACTGGTGAGGTCTATAACCCTGTGTTGTTTCCTTTATCTCAGCTAGACAGAGATCATCAGACAGTAACTGTCATGAGAGTCTGAATGACATTCATAGACACAGTTGAGGGCCTGCATACAGTACCAACACACAGCAGCCCTCAAAGATAAAGGCTTTATAATACTACAGCTATCTTGTGTCTCTATCTTGGCCAAAAAGATCATCAAGGACAACAACCACCCGAGCCACTGCCTGTTCACCCCGCTATCATCCAGAAGGCAAGGTCAGTACAGGTGCATCAAAGCTGGGACCGAGAGACTGAAAAACAGCTTCTATCTCAAGGCCATCAGACTGTTAAACAGCCATCACTAACATTGAGTGGCTGCTTCCAACATACTGACTCAAATCTCTAGCCATTTTAATAATTAAAAATTGGATGTAATAAATGTATCACTAGCCACTTTAAACAATGCCAATTTATATAATGTTTACAGATATTGTACTCTATACCATCTACTGCATCTTGCCTATGCCGTTCGGCCATCGCTCATCCATATATTTATATGTACATACTCTTATTCATTCCTTTACACTTGTGTGTATAAGGTAGTTGTTGTGAAATTGTTAGATTACTTGTTAGATACTACTGCATGGTCGGGACTAGAAGCACAAGCATTTTGCTACACTCGCATTAACATCTGCTAACCATGTGTATGTGACAAATAAAATTTGATTTGAAGTTCCCCAAGAACACTGTGGCCTCCATCATTCTTAAATGGAAGAAGTTTCAGGGGAGAAGGGCCTTGGGAGAAGAATCCAATGGTCATTCTGACAGAGCTCCGGAGTTCCTCCGTGGAGATGGGAGAACCTTCCAGAAGGACAACCATCTCTGCAGCACCACCAATAAGGCCTTTATGGTAGAGTGGCCAGACTGAAACCACTCCTCAGTAAAGGCAAAAGGCACCTAAAGGACTCTCAGACCATAAGAAACAAGATTCTCTGGTCTGATAAAACCAAGATTGAGCTCTTTGGCCTGAATGCCAAACGGCACATCTGGAGGAAACCTGGCACCATCCCTACGGTGAAGCATGGTGGTGGCAGCATCATGCTATGGGGATGTTTTTCAGCGGTGGGGACTGGGAGACTAGTCAGGATTTAGGGAAAGATGAACGGAGCAAGGTACAGAGAGATCCTTGATGAAAACCTGCTCCAGTGCACTCAGGACCTCAGACTGGGGTGAAGGTTCACTTTCCAACAGGACAATGACACAAAGCACACAGCCAAGACAACGCAGGTGTGGCTTCGGGACAAGTCTCTGAATGTCCAGGAGTGGCCCAGCCAGAGCCCGGACTTGAACCCAATTGAACATTTCTCCCCATCCAACCTGACAGATCTTGAGAGGATCTGCAGAGAAGAATGGGAGTAATCGCTGGCAAAGGTGCTTCAACAAAGTACTGAGTACAGTGGCTTGCGAAAGTATTCACCCCTTCTTATTTGGTTGCATTACAACCTGTAATTAAAATAGATTTTTTGGGGGGGTTTGTATCATCTGATTTACACAACACTTTGAAGACGCAAAATATTTTTTATTGTGAAACAAACAAGAAATAAGGCAAAAAAACAGATACCTTGAGCGTGCTAACTATTCACCCCCCCCCCCATACTTTGTAGAGCCACCTTTTGCAGCAATTACAGCTGCAAGTCTCTTGGGGTATGTCTCTATAAGCTTGGCAGATCTAGCCACTGGGATTTTTGCCCATTCTTCAAGGCAAAACTGCTCCAGCTCCTTCAAGTTGGATGGGTTCCGCTGGTGTACAGCAATCTTTAAGTCATACCACAGATTCACAATTGGATTGAGGTCTGGGCTTTGAGTAGGCCATTCCAAGACATGTAAATGGTTCCCCTTAAACCACTTGAGTGTTGCTTTAGCAGTATGCTTAGGGTCATTGTCCTACTGGAAGGTAAACCTCCGTCCCAGTCTCAAATCTCTGAAAGACTGAAACAGGTTTCCCTGAAGAATTTCCCTGTATTTAGCGCCATCCATCATTCCTTCAATTCTGACCAGTTTCCCAGTCCCTGCCGATGGTGTTCTCAGGGTGATGAGAGGTGTTGGGTATGCGCCAGACATAGCATTTTCCTTGATGGCTCAATTTTAGTCTCATCTGACCAAAGTACCTTCTTCCATATGTTTGGGGAGTCTCCCACATGCCTTTTGGTAAACACCAAACATGTTCGCTTACTTTTTTCTTTAAGCAATGGCTTTTTTCTTGCCACTCTTCCGTAAAGCCCAGCTCTGTGGAGTGTACGGCTTAAAGTGGTCCTATGGACAGATACTCCAATCTCAACTGTGGAGCTTTGCAGCTCCTTCAGGGTTATATTTGGTCTCTTTGTTGCCTCTCTGATTAATGCCCTCCTTGCCTGGTCCATGAGTTTTGCTGGGCAGCCCTCTCTTGGCAGGTTTGTTGTGGTGCCATATTCTTTCCATTTTTGAATAATGGATTTAATGGTGATCCGTGGGATGTTCAAAGTTTCTGATATTTTTTTATAATCCAATCCTGATCTGTACTTCTCCACAACTTTGTCCCTGACCTGTTTGGAGAGCTCCTTGGTCTTCATGGTGCTGCTTGCTTGGTGGTGCCCCTTGCTTAGAAGTGTTGCAGACTCTGGGGCCTCTCAAAACAGGTGTACAGTCGTGGCCAAAAATTCTGCTGCCTCAGTTTGTATGTTGGCAATTTGGATATACTCCAGATTGTCATGAAGAGTGATCAGATGAATTGCAATTAATTGCAAAGTCCCTCTTTGCCATGCAAATTAACTGAATCACCCAAAAACATTTCCACTGCATTTCAGCCTTGCCACAAAAGGACCAGCTGACATCATGTCAGTGATTCTGACATGATTAACACAGGTGTGAGTGTTGACGGGGACAAGGCTGGAGATCACTCTGTCATGCTGATTGAGTTCGAATAACAGACTGGAAGCTTCAAAAGGAGGGTGGTGCTTGGAATCATTGTTCTTCCTCTGTCAGCCATGGTTACCTGCAAGGAAACACGTGCCGTCATCATTGCCTTGCACAAATAGGGCTTCACAGGCATGGATATGGCTGCCAGTAAGATTGCACCTAAATCAACCATTTATCGGATCATCAAGAACTTCAAGGAGAGCGGTTCAATTGTTGTGAAGAAGGCTTCAGGGCGCCCAAGAAAGTCCAGCAAGCGCCAAGACCGTCTCCTAAAGTTGATTCAGCTGCGGGATCGGGGCACCACCAGTACAGAGCTTGCTCAGGATTGGCAGCAGGCAGGTGTGAGTGCATCTGCATGCACAGTGAGGTGAAGACTTTTGGAGGATGGCCTGGTGTCAAGAAGGGCAGCAAAAAAGCCACTTCTCTCCAGGAAAAACATCAGACTGATATTCTGCAAAAGGTACAGGGATTGGACTGCGGAGGACTGGGGTAAAGTCATTTTCTCTGATGAATCCCCTTTCCAATTGTTTGGGGCATCTGGAAAAAAGCTTGTCCGGAGAAGACAAGGTGAGCGCTACCATCAGTCCTGTGTCATGCCAACAGTAAAGCATCCTGAGACCATTCATGTGTGGGGTTGCTTCTCAGCCAAGAGAGTGGGCTCACTCACAATTTTGCCTAAGAGCACAGCCATAAATAAAGAATGGTACCAACACATCCTCCGAGAGCAACTTCTCCCAACCATCCAGGAACAGTTTGGTGACGAACAATGTCTTTTCCAGCATGATGGAGCACCTTGCCATAAGGCAAAAGTGATAACTAAGTGGCTTGGGGAACAAAACATTGATATTTTGGGTCCATGGCCAGGAAACTCCCCAGACCTTAATCCCATTGAGAACTTGTGGTCAATCCTCAAGAGGCAGGTGGACAAACAAAACCCCACACATTCTGACAAACTCCAAGCATTGATTATGCAAGAATGGGCTGCCATCAGTCAGGATGTGGCCCAGAATTTAATTGACAGCATGCCAGGGCGGGATTGCAGAGGTCTTGAAAGAGAAGGGTCAACACTGCAAATATTTACTCTTTGCATCAACTTCATTGTCAATAAAAGCCTTTGACACTTATGAAATGCTTGTAATTATACTTCAGTATTCCATAGTAACATCTGACAAAAATATCTTAAGACACTGAAGCAGCAAACTTTGTGGAAATTAATATTTGTGTCATTCTCAAAACTTTTGGCCACGACTGTATATATACTGAGATCATGTGAAAGATCATGTGACACTTAGATTGGACTTTATTTAACTAATTATGTGACTTCTGAAGGTAATTGGTTGCACCAGATCTTATTTAGGGGCTTCATAGCAGAGGGAGTGAGTACATATGCACGCACCACTTCTCTGTTTTTTTTTATTTTTTTTATTTTAAAAACAAGTTTTTTTTTTTCATTTCATTTCACTTCACTTCAATTTATGCTTTGCTATCATGGGATATTGTGTGTACATTGATGAGGGGGGAAAAACGATTTAATCCATTTCAGAATAAGGTTGTAACGTAACAAAATTTTGAAAAAGTCAAGGGGACTAAATACTTTCCGAATGCACTGTATGTATATAAATGGTAACATTCTCTTCTCGTGTATTTTACAGGGTATGGGTGGATAGGTACCTTACTGTTTCTGTTGTAATCCAAAGGACATAAGTGTATATTTTATTTTTAAAAATGATATATGTTATGTATGGGATGGAAGGGACTAGATTATAGATAAAAAGCTAGGAACAGTGGCACGTTTCTGACATAGTACAGTACATCACAACTTTTCAAGACAGCAGAGAGAAAAATCAAATTTGAACATTAGTCTTGGAGAATACAAGTACGTTCGCCAGAGGCGAGCAAGTCATTTAGGCACACCTAACACAGTCCAAGTGGATATCATGTTCAATACAAGAGCTCAGTCAATTATACAACACAGTCTCACGGCCACACACCCTCCCTCGCTGCCTATGAGGATGTCTCCCTACACAAACAGGATTTTTTATAGAAAGGCAAACAAAACACAGCATGCAAAGTAGCCTAACCGCAGATGGCCTACATAACCTGTGCACTTGGGTATCTTTCTATCACCAGGCTCACACACACACACGCACAAGCACAAGCACAAGCAGACACACACACACACACACACACACACACACACACACACACACACACACACACACACACACACACACACACACACACACACACACACACACACACTCACTCCCAGTTGGCAAAATTGTCTGCAATTACTTTATTTTGGTCATGAGGTCATGGTCAGGTTGCAAACAGGTTGTAAAATGATTTTAAGATGTATTTTTAGGGTTGTTTTCAATGACCTGAAGCACATATGCACAGCATACGCTGCCATGCAGAGGGAGGAATTTGCAGCAATGTTCAAGCAAGGTCTCATCCAATGCCGACATTTATGCAACAGTTCACAAATGACCAAGAAGAGGATAATGTTCCTGGAATTTCTCCAAAGGCGGTTGGTTGATTGGTTTGTAAAAAGCCAGTTGAAGGGAGGGAGGCTGCTGACAGACTGTTGACATGTTGGCTGGTTCTCTGTTGATGTGTTGGAGAGCAGAGGCTGGTTCTGTGGTTCTAACTGTGATACATGTCTTTTTGCAAAAGCATAAAAAAGTTAGTTAGACATAACTTTGACCAACAGTCAACTAACTCTCTATAACTCTCCAGAGCCAGGCTGGTATCAGTTTATGTCTAATTTTTATGCTTGTGCAAAAAGACACTCTCAAGGGGAAGTACAGCAGGAAGCAGTCATGTGTCTGATTAACTGGAGCTCAGTGATACTCAGGGTAGATCTACTCATCAGAGCTCATCAGGGTTCCTGACAGTCCGCTGGTCCCCAACTGAACTGAACATGGTACAGAACAGATATTATGGAGACCACTGAACATAGTACAGGCCAATGCCTGTTACTATACTGCAATTTGACCACTGCATTTACATCCAGCTAATAGTTCCTGATCATGAAGCTTTCACATCAGATCATCTTTCAAGTCCGAAGTCCACCACCCACTGGGTGGCTGGGGTGGTTGTGATCGCTGACAACTACGTAGGACCATTAGTTGAACTGTTGATTGGATCAATGGAAAGACTAAAAAGCAGAAACCCAAAGATCTCGTCCTTTTCCACCACAATGTGTAGTACACTAAGACACATACATTATACATGTGATGCAACAGAGTGCTGGCTGGAGGCAAACCCATCTCAGAGAAGTGGATTATGAGACAAATTAATGTTCTCCATCTCTTCATGATGCGTCCCACAGTTATCAAGACACTACCTCCTTCAGGCTCCTTCTGTTGTGTAACTTACAACACACACAAACACACACAGTTGCAAAACCCGCCTAAAATGCCAGTCTATCTCCATTATCAAATCATCCTGCCAGAGCCCCTCTTCGAAGCATGCGTCATTACAGACATAGGCTCATTGGTTTTTCGTCCAGTCCTCCCTTACACATCCCTCCTTGCTCCATCCCTCCCTCCCTCCATCCCTGCCTCCCTCCCCCCCTGCGCATAGTGTCTGGCGGTCATTTTGTGTTCTTGTTGTTTTACAGTGGCTAGGTGGGTGGGCCTTCCCTCTCTTCTGGAGGGTCCATTATCGATTAGGGGCCAGTGATTCACAGAGCTGCCAGCATCACACAGATAGCACACACACACACACACACACACACACACACACACACACACACACACACACACCCACACACACAAGCTATGAGCACATGAACAAATAAAGTCACTGACTCACACCCACATATATTTACTCCAACACGTTTTCATAACTGCATTTATATGCAAACATAGACAAAGTACAGTAGATGTCTTTCTCTTTATTCAAGCCCCAGGACAGCCAGGCTCATACTCAGGCCAGGATAGCAGTTCACTGCTCTTTCCCTCCCTTCCTTTTTCTTTCCTTCTCTATTTTTCACTCACTCACACACACACACACACACACACACACACACACACACACACACACACACAGTCATCTGACAGTAGGCAGAGTGATGCTGATATGATGAGTAAAGGGTTTGCAGTAACAGTTAGTAATCGTACAGGATGCCTGAGCAGGTTTTTATCCTAGAGTTGGCCAAATGACAGCTTGGGAGAGGAGGACAGACTGTTTACCTACGTGCTGCTGAGATATTTATGTACGTAGTGGTTATGAAACCAATATACAATATATGTATGAGACCTAAATCTGGATCATAACTGATCTGGCCATGTAACTATACTTAAAGGGTTGGAGTGAATGGCGTTGAATGTTTTGATAGATGCAGAAACACTGTAGAGCAAAGCAACGCAAATCCCAGCCCTGAACACAACAGCTCTGATTACATCAGGCCCAAAGTTAGCAGAGAGAAAAGTGCTGAGGTGGTGAAAGTGCTCAGTGAGTTTTATAAGGTCTCTGTCGTCACCTCTATAAGGGCTGTGCGGTGAAACTGTGAGGCCCCAAAGGACTGCCGCCCACGATAACAGACTTTAAATAAAGCACTGTCCTGATTACAGTCTTACAGAAACACGCACACACAAACAGGCACTACAGGCAGGCTGGCCTGAATTCATCACAGCCCAGCTAACCACAGGTGCTCTAGCTAGCACAACGCGGAGAGGGAGACAGAGAGAGGGTAATAGAGAGGTTATGGGGGTGGGTTATGGGTTATGGGGTTGGTAATGGTTGTAGATGTGGGCTGGGGGTTGTGGTGGGAAAAGGGTGGCTGGGCGGCCACCCTCTTATCATGTTACATACAGTACCAGTCAAAAGTTTGGACACACCTACTCCAGGGTTCCTCTTTATTTTTACTATTTTCTACATAGCAAATTTGGACTCATCAGACCAAAGGACAGATTTCCACCGATCTAATGTCCATTGCTCGTGTTTCTTGGCCCAAGCAAGTCTCCTCCGCTTATTGGTGTCCTAGTAGTGGTTTCTTTGCAGCAATTCGACCATGAATGCCTGATTTATAGTCTCCTTTGAACAGTTGATGTTGAGATGGGTCTGTTACTTGAATTCTGTGAAGAATTCATTTGGGCTGCAATCTGAGGTGCAGTTAATTAACTTATCCTCTGCAGCAGAGGTAACTCTGGGTCTTCCTTTCCTGTGGCGTCCCTCATGAGAGCCAGTTTCATCATAGTGCTTGATGTTTTTGCGACTGCACTTGAAGAAACTTTAAAAGTTCCAGAAATGTTCCGTATTGACTGACCTTCATGTCTTAAAGTAATGATGGACTGTCATTTCTCTTTGCTTATTTGAGCTGTTCTTGCCATAATATGGACTTGGTCTTTTACGAAGTAGGGCTATCTTCTGTATACCACCCCTACCTTGTCACAACATAACTGATTGGCTCAAATGCATTAAGAAGGAAAGAAATTCCAGAAATTACCTTTTAACAAGGCACACTTGTTAATTGAAATGCATTCTAGGTGACTACCTCATGAAGCTGGTTGAGAGAATGCCAAGAGTGTGCAAAGCTGTCATCAAGGCAAAGGATGGCTACTTTGAAGAATCTAAAATATATTTAGATTTGTTTAAAAAAATAAAAAAAATAAGAAAAACCATTGAATGAGTAGGTGTGTCCAAACTTTTGACTGGTACCTTATAATCAGGGTAAGAAGGACCAAAGCCTCACCTTTGTTCATTGAACAGACTCTTGTAGCTCTAAATCAAAAGGTGACCTTTCTATGACATTGCTTGATTGGTGGTTAAAAAACAACAACATTGACAGCCAACCTGTGAGAAAATGAGCAAACAACCTGGTCTCAGAACATTTTGTATTATTCTGTACGTAAATTCTGGACACTCCATTTTGTATGATATGTTACGTTTCGTATGGTATGTACTCATTTGTGGATGTCCGTCACCAATTTCTTATGATATGTTACGAATTACAATTCGTATTGTATGTTACGAATTTTCAAAACATACAATATCTTACGAATTTTCAAAACGTACTATATGTTACAAATTTGCATGACGTATGATATCTTATGGATTCTAGCTAGGTGGCTAACTTCATCTAGCTGGCGTTAGCTAGGCTAGGGGTTAGGGTTAAGGTTATGTTTAAGTTCAGGAGTTAGGTTAAAAGGTTAGGGGAAGTGTTAGCTAAAATGGTTAAGGTTAGGGGAAGGGTTAAGGTTAGAGGAAGTGTTAGCTAACATGCTATGTTGTTGTAAAGTAGCTAAAAAGTAGTAAGTAGTTAAAAAGTTGCTAATTAGTTTAATATGTGATGAAATTCGAACTCGCAACCTTTGGGGTTGCCTTAAGTAACCATCTGTCTTATGTAACCATACCAAACCTAACATATCATACTGATTTGAGTGTCCCGGATTTACATGTACTATGTTACGTCTAGTCTATGAGACACGGCTAGGGTGAATCATCATTCTAGAGCAGACTGACTGCCTGTGTAACAGGGGGTGAGGGGAAGGTTGACTATTCAGATCGATAATATTTGCCTGGCAATCAATGGCAGACTGGGAGGGCCGTGCAAAAGAGGAGAGGGAGAGATGAGAGTGGTTGGTGAAAGGTTGCCTGGAATCCAAAGTGAATATTGCTCCATTTCACTAATGTGTGCTAGGACCAACCTCTCCCTGCCAGAGATATGAGAGAGATATAAGAGAGAGAGAGAGGTTTCCCATGCCAATAAAGCCCTTGAATTGAGAGAGAGAACGGTCAAGTAGGTTAACTCATTTAACAGCTAACTGTACATCTTTGTTGTCTCAATACAGACAAGCAGAACAAGCACACCCTCAGATCCTACATTGAGGAAAAACAGTACTAATTGTTACTGAGTGGACTATCGTGCTTAAATAACATGAAAAAGGCTATCTGTCTTGTATTCAAGATCATGCCAAGTTAATGCTGTACAGTAACTAATTGCTTTGATTATGTGATTAACACCCAATTGTGAGGCAGAGGTATTGACATTTGGCCACTTGCTATTGTGTGTCTGAGCGATAATTCTTCTTGGCAAAAGACCACTAGTTTGTGTGTTTGTGTGTGTGCAGGTGCATGGGACAGCAGACCCTTAAGCAGATGGACGGACTATGATGTCTGTGACAGAGTATTAACCAGTTAAATGTAACTAAATGTAATCGAAAATCTAATCTACATGATCCCAAAAGTAATTATTTATCATGAGAGGGCAATAAACATTAACTAGTAAGGCTGCATACTCTAAGAAAGGTTAAAATCTCACCTTTTTGGTAAAAATAGTTAAACATTGTTGAGGTGTAGTCACTTTTGAGGACACAAGTTCAAGTACACAGTACAAATATGATACAATATTTTATATGATTTATTTCCTATTCAACAAAACTGTACGAATAAGTCTTGAAATTACTTACAGTGAGGGAAAAAAGTATTTGATCCCCTGCTGATTTTGTACGTTTGCCCACTGACAAGGAAATGATCAGTCCATAATTTTAATGGTAGGTTTATTTGAACAGTGAGAGACAGAATAACAACAAAAAAATCCAGAAAAACGCATGTGAAAAATGTTATAAATTGATTTGCATTTTAATGAGGGAAATAAGTATTTGACCCCTCTGCAAAACATGACTTAGTACTTGGTGGCAAAACCCTTGTTGGCAGTCACAGAGGTCAGACGTTTCTTGTAGTTGGCCACCAGGTTTGCACACATCTCAGGAGGGATTTTGTCCCACTCCTCTTTGCAGATTTTCTCCAAGTCATTAAGGTTTTGAGGCTGACGTTTGGCAACTCGAACCTTCAGCTCCCTCCACAGATTTTCTATGGGATTAAGG
>QNTS01003363.1:116269-129153 GCA_003317085.1 Hucho hucho | reverse complement strand
TCTACCCACACACACCACCACCCTGGAGAGAGATGGGGTGATCTACCCACACACACCACCACCCTGGAGAGAGATGGGGTGATCTACCCACACACACCACCACCCTGGAGAGAGATGGGGTGATCTACCCACACACACCACCACCCTGGAGAGATATGTTTTTGTAAATGTGCATTCAAGCGTGTGTCTTAACACAGGGGACAACAGTAACATGTGGTAGTGAACCAGTCCAGACCAGAGAATACCAAAGCTGTCATCCAGCAGTAGTTCACTCTAGGCTGTAGTGTTGTATTGTTTGCTTTGGGCTTCGGGACATCAGGACTGTTTCTCCTGGGTCTTCTGATTCCATCCGTTTACACTAATCCCCTGAGTCTGCAGTACTTTTCTGTCCTCCGTCCCCTATTCCCCAGATCAAATATGAAGAAGCAGGAAGGAGCCGCTAATGCTACCAACGCTAATAATCACCTCTTCATAAGGTCTTATTTCCGTCATCATGATGCCCTCAAAAACCTCAGCGGGTGGTAATCCTGATAATTACAACAGGGTGGTTAACTTAACACCCCCTTAAAACTCTCGCTTTCCCTCTCTTCCAAAACTTCACCGGAGTCTCTTCCTCCCTATAACATTCTCAATTTTTTTTCAGCAAATTAACTAGCTCACTGAAAATATCAGCATTTGCATAATTCCACACTTTCATGTTGGGGATTGGTTGCCGGGGGCTATTATTGACATTCCTAATACACGTAAACACACTGATGCTCATCAATGAAAATTAACTTATCCCCTCAAGTTGTCGTTTTGGTTCATGGATCCCCATTTTTTCTGTGGTAATATATTTTAATTGATACCAATATAAAATATGACAATGACTGAACGGTACAAACTGGCAACGGTTGGAGGGGATATTTTAGATCCCTCCTTTGGAGACTAGAAATGTTCAATTCTGATTTGTGACTTGGCATCATGGCTTGCCAGAGCAGAGAGACACAGATTGCCGAATAGCTCGCCGACATGTTTTTCTGTTAGCACAGGCGCTCGGCCCAGGCCTCTTCCTCATAACCTATTAGCATCAGGCGCTAAGCAGTCCTTCGTTATCGAAGCCTGGAATAATCACACATTCAGATGGCGCCATATGACATTGGGCATCGCTGCCAAAAAACCCAAGTGTTGCCGGGACAAGATTCTAGTGGGAAATATCAACGTCTGTTTGAGCCTCTTGACAAACTCACAGAGAGATAGAAGAAACCTGTTTTGTGTTACAGCAGCTTTCCCTCAAAACGTCCAGTGACTGAACTGGTCCCTGGTGGTGTGGGGATTTCAGGGCCCATTAAAAAGTGCTTACTCAGGGTTGATGTGATGATGTCTCAGCCTGTTTAAAGAGGAGCATCTGTCAGATTCTTAATAAAAGCTCCACTTCAACCCTCCCTGTGGTGTGTGTGTGTGTGAGTGTTTGTGTGTGTGCATGCATCCGTGTGTGTGTGTGACTGCGTGCATGTATGTGTGTGTGTTGCAGTAACTAATCCTCCAATGGACGCCCCTAACAGGATCAGTAGAGTAATGGGATGAGTGGACCCCTGATCCCAGACCTGCTAAAAGCCACACCTAAACAGGTTATGGTGGTGACCCCAGAACACACACCGGCTGGGACACATACTGTATAGTATGTCTACTGTGGTACAGCTCCCCCCCCGCCCCCCCCACACACACACACACACACACACACACACATATGCACAAATACACAGACATACAGTACCAGTCAAAAGTTTGGACCCACCTCATTCCAGGGTTTTTCTTAATTTTTACTATTTTCTACATTGTAGAATAATAGGGAAGACATCAACACTATGAAATAACACATATGGAATCATGTAGTTACCAAAAAAGTGTTAAACAAATCAAAATATATTTTAAGATTTTAGATTATTCAAAGTAGCCACCCTTTGCCTTGATGACAGCTTTGCACACTCTTGCCATTCTCTCAACCAGCTTCACCTGGAATGTTTTTATAACAGTCTTGAAGGAGTTCCCACATATGCTGAGCACTTGTTGGCTGCTTTTCCTTCACTCTGTGGTCCAACTCATCCCAAACCCTCTCATTTTTGTTGAGGTTGGGTGATTGTGGAGGCCAGGTCATCTGATGCATCACTCCATCACTCTCCTTCTTGGTCAAATAGCCCTTACACAGCCTGGAGGTGTGTTTTGGGTCATTGTCCTGTTGAAAAACAAAAAGATAGTCCTACTAAGCGCAAACCAGATGGGATGGCGTATTGCTGCAGAATGCTGTGGTAGCAATGCTGGTTAAGTGTGCCTTGAATTCTAAATAAATCACAGACAGTGTTACCAGCAAAGCACCCCCACACCATCACACCTCCTCCTCCATGCTTCACGGTGGGAACCACACATGCGGAGATCATCCGTTCACCTACTCTGCGTCTAACACACACGGAACCAAAAATCTCAAATTTGGAGTCATCATTGCTCGTGTTTCTTAGCACAAGCAAGTCTCTTCTTCTTATTGGTGTCCTTTAGTAGTGGTTTCTTTGCAGCAATTCAACTACGAAGGCCTGATTCACGCAGTCTCCACTGTTGTTGAGATGTGTCTGTTACTTGAACTCTGTGAAGCATTTATTTGGGCTGCAATTTCTGATGCTGGTAACTCTAATGAACTTATCCTATGCAGCAGAGGTAACTCTGGGTCTTCCTTCCTCATGAGAGCCAGTTTCATCATAGAGGTAGATGGTTTTTGCGACTGGACTTGAAGAAACATTCAAAGTTCTTGACATTTTCCAGATTGACTGACCTTCATGTCTTAGTAATGATGGACTGTTGTTTCTCTTTGCTTATTTGAGCTGTTCTTGCCATATTACGGACTTGGTCTTTTAACAAATAGGGCTATCTTCTGTATACCACCCTTACCTTGTCACAACACAACTTAATGCTCAACCGCATTAAGAAGGAAAGAAATTCCACAAATTAACTTTTAACAAGGCACACCTGTTAATTGAAATGCATTCCAGGTGACTACCTCATGTGCAAAGCTGCCATCAAGGCAAAGGATGGCTACTTTGAAGAATCTCAAATATAAAATCTATTTAGATGTTTTTTTTTAACACTTTTTTGTTTACTACATGTATCCATATGTGTTATTTCATAGTTTTGATGTCTTCACTATTTTTATACAATGTAGAAAATAGTAAAAATAAAGAAAAATTCACACACCCACTTGGCCAGCGTCTAAGATCGTGACTCAACTCAACCTTATTCAGCGTTATTGAGCGCTATGAAAATAAGGTTGAATCCACTTTATATTCCTCTTTAAGAACACTCTTATATGTGTAACCGATGTGAAATGGCTATCTAGTTAGCGGGGTGCGTGCTATTAGCGTTTAAATCGACGGCACTCGCTCTGAGACCTTGAAGTAGTTGTTCCCCTTGCTCTGCAAGGGCCGTGGCTTTTGTGGAGCGATGGGTAACGATGCTTCGAGGGTGGCTGTTGTCGATGTGCGCAGAGGGTCCCTGGTTCGAGCCCAGGTAGGGGAGCGAGGAGAGGGACGGAAGCTAAACTGTTACATATGCATACATGTGATTCCAATGACCTCTACTTAAAGGGACAGTTCGCCCACATTACAAAATAGCACATGGGTTTCCTTACCCTGTAAGCACTCTATAGACAAGGTATGACAGCATTCCATGCTTTGGTTTAATTTACCTGGCACTGTTTCCACATGCTAACCTTTTAGCATTTGTGACACAAATCACATTCAACTCATGGTTCAGATATTAGTAATTTTCACGCATCATGCTCAGATCATCTATTAGTGACTTTGTTAAGCTTCACAATCAATTTGAGCTACTTTCGGATGAATTGGACATCATGCATGAAAAATGCTAATATTGGTACCATGACTTGAATGGGATTTGTGCCATGAATACTAAATGCTAAATGTTATCACTTGGAAACAGTGCCAGGGAAACTAAACCAAAGCATGGATTGCTGCTCTACCTTGTCCTTAGAATGCTTAGAGGGTGAGGAAACCAATATGTCATTTTGTAATGTGGGTGAACTATCATTTTAATATGATAGTGCTCTTCGTAGGTTTATTAAAACTGAGTGTCAGAATTCCTTGAAATATTAAATCGAACTTAAGTGGTGATGTAAGCCCTCAAGGTGCAAGTGAAAGTGTGTGTGTGTGTGTGTGTGTGTCTGTGCGTGCCTGCCTGCCTGTGTGCATGTCTGTCTGCCTGCCTGTCTGCCTGCCTGTCTGCCTGCCTGTCTGTCTGCCTGCCTGTCTGCCTGTCTGTCTGTCTGTCTGTCTGTCTGTCTGTCTGTCTGTCTGTCTGTCTGTCTGTCTGTCTGTCTGCCTGCCTGTGTGCATGTCTATGCAATGTGTGTGTGATTTTTAGAGTACATGTGCTGAATAGAGTGCTGCCTTCCTTCAACCTGGAGACCCACACAGTTCCTAGTACTCCGCCTGTCGTGGGAGATTTCTCTCCACTTCTCAGAAACGGGTCGAAATCAAACTAACCATGTCTCCAGGTCCAGTGCCTTCAGAACGTATTCATAGCCCTTGACTTATTACACACTTTGTTGTGTTATACCCTGAATTCAAAATGTATTAAATCGATTTTTTTCTCACCCATCTACACTCAATACCCTGTAATGATAAAGTGAAAACATGTTTTTCGAATTGTTTTCAAATGTATTGAAAATTAAATACAGAAATATCTAATTTACATAAGTATTCACACCCCTGAGTGAATACTTTGTAGAAGCACCGTTGGCGTAGACTACAGCTGTGAGTCTTTCTGGATTGTTCAACATTATTATTTTCAGAATTCTTCAAGCTCTGTCAAATTGTTTGTTGAACATTGCTAGACAACCATTTTCAGGTCTTGCCATTGATTTTCAAGTAGATTTAAGTCAAAACTGTAACTCGGCCACTCAGGAACATTCACTGTCTACTTGGCTTGGGTTATTGTCCTGCTGAAAGGTGAATTCATCTCCAAGTGTCTGGTGGAAAGCAGACAGAACCAGATTTTCCTCTAGGATTTGGCCTGTGCTTAGCTCTACTCCGTTTCATTTTTATCTTGAAAAACTCCCCGGTCCTTGACGATTACAAGTATACTCATAACATGATGTAGCCAGCACTATGCTTGAAAGTGGCACTCAATAATGTGTTGTATTGGATTTGCCCCAAACATAACACTTTCTTGTCACGATTTAGGACAGAAAGTTAATTGCTTTGCCACATATTTTGCAGTATTACTTTAGTGCCTTGTTGCAAACAGGATGCATGTTTTGGAATATTTATATTCTGTACAGGCTTACTTCTTTCCCCTCTGTCAATTAGGTTAGTATTGTGGAGTAACTACAATGTTGTTGATCCATCTTCAGTTTTCTATCACAGCCATTAAACTCTGTAACTGTTAAGAAGTCACCATTGGCCTACATGACCAGTTTCCTTCCTCTCCGGCAACTGAGTTAGGAAGGACACCTGTATCTTTGTAGTGACTGGATGTATTGATACACCATCCAAAGTGTAATTAATAACTTGACCATGCTCAAAGGGATATTCAGTGTCTGCTTTTTAATTTTACCAATAGGTGCCCTTCTTTTCGAGGCATTTGAAAACCTCCCTGTCTTTGTGGTTGAATCTGTGTTTGAAATTCACTGCTCAACTGAGAGCAGTTACAGATAATTCTGTGTGTGGGGTACAGAAATAAGGTAGTCATTTAAAAACCATGTGAAACACTGTTATTGCACACAGAGTGAGTCCATGCAACTTATGTGACTTGTTAAGCAAATTTGTACTCCTGAACATTATATTTACAAAAGTATGTGGAAACACCTTCAAATTTGTGGATTCTGCTATTTCCGTCACACTCGTTGCTGACAGGTGTATAAAATCGAGCACACAGCCATGCAATCTCCATAGACAAACATTGGCAGTATAATGGCCTTACTGAAGAGCTCAGTGACTTTCAACATGACACCGTCAAAGGATTCCACCTTTCTAACAAGTCAGTTTGTCGGTAAACTGTAGGTGTTGTTATTGTGAAGTGGAAACGTCTAGGAGCAACAATGGCTCAGTCGCAAAGTGATAGGCCACACAAGTTCACAGAATGGAACCGCCGAGTGCTGAAGCTTGTAGCGTGTAAATATCGTCTATCCTCAGTTGCAACACTCACTACAGAGTTCCAAACTGCCTCTGGAAGCAACATCAGCACAATAACTGTTCGTCGGGAACTTTATGAAATGGGTTTCCATGGCCAAGCAGCCTCACACAAGCCTATGATCACCATGCGCAATGCCAAGCGTCGGCTGGTGTGCTGTAAAGCTTACTGCCATTAGACTCTGGAGCAGAGGAAACACGTTCTCTCAGGTGATGAATCACACTACACCATCTGGCAGTCCGACGGACGAATCTGGGTTTGGCGGATGCCAGGACAGCGCTACCGGCCCGAATGTATAGTGCCAACTGTAACGTTTGGCGGAGGAGGGGCTGTTTTTCAGGGTTTGGGCTAAGTCCCTTAGTTCCAGTGAAGGGAAATGTTAACGTTACAGCATACAATGACATTCTAGACCATTCTGTGCTTCCAAATTTGTGGCAACAGTTTGGGGAAGGTCCTTTCCTGTTTCAGCATGACAATGCCCCCGTGCACAAAGCGAGGTCCACACAGAAATGGTTTGTGGAGATCGGTGTGGAAGAACTTGACTGGCCTGCATAGAGCCCTGACCTCAACCCCATCAAACACTTTTGGGATGAATTGGAACATCGACTGCGAGCCAGGCCTAATTGCCCAACATTAGTGCCCGACATTACTAATGCGCTTGTGGCTGAATGGAAGCAAGTCCCCGCAGCAATGTTCCGACATCTAGTGGAAAGCCTTCCCAGAAGAGTGGAGGCTGTTATAGCAGCAAAGGGGGGACCATCAGTGGTGCCAGTGTTATCTGGAGACTTACCTATTACAGCAGTGGTGCCAGTGTTATCTGGAGACTTACCTATTACAGCAGTGGTGCCAGTGTTATCTGGAGACTTACCTATTACAGCAGTGGTGCCAGTGTTATCTGGAGACTTACCTATTACAGCAGTGGTGCCAGTGTTATCTGGAGACTTACCTATTACAGCAGTGGTGCAAGTGGGAATCTAACTTGCTAAAACTAATCTATGGATGAAAACCCACCACCATAGAGATCAGTGGTGCCAGTGTAGTCTAGAGATAATAATTAGTCTTTCTATTCCCCATAATCTTGATAACTCTATTCATTTACATCAATTCTGCCTGGAAAACCGCTGTGAGATCTAATGTTTCATGGCGTCTTGATTCGAAGTCGACTGTGTGTGTTTTCAACACATTTCATTGATAACTTTCCAAGAGGAAAAGTGAGATGGTTCTCACACAAAGACTCAGCATTCAAGACCCACTAACTACAAGCTTGGTGTCTCAAGACTTACAATTCTGGGAATACTATGGTGTTGCTCTGGCTATTCACCACTTCAGCGCATGCATACACACACACACACACACACACACAAACACACTCCCAGGACTATGAGGTTAATGGATCCAGGTATAACGGTCATTCCCTCTGGCACTGCAACATGTTCCAGTTACACTTACTGACGGATGGAGTGAGTGTGCAAATGGAGAAAAGGAGGCAAGGATGGATATGGACTGATAGCGGTTTCTAACAGGACCACAGGCACATACTGCATCATGTTGGTGGCTCTGAGTCTGGCATTGCTCTCCCTCAGCCCTCTGACAGTAGCCCACAGGAAGGAGTAATGATTAATGCTTAACTTTAGAGTCTCACCCCCGCTCTTCCTGGCCTGCTCACACTCCCTCGCGCCATCTCTCTCTCTCGACCCCTCTCTGTCTCGATAAATCTGAAAACCCACCCGAAGCGGGCGGGCAGAGCAAGCAGAGCTAGGCGGGTGTAATGACGGGACGGCCAGAGCAGTGACTGTATGCTCGCAGGATAGTCCATATCTCCAATCATCTTTGCTGATAGCGATGTTGTGTTTCCAGAAGTGGATGAATTGGTCTAATTTAGGATGTTTGGTGAAGCCTCGACCCTTAGCTACCTCTTCAAATGAGCTCGGAAAAAGTGAATAATTACATTTGTATTGTTTTGTGTGACTACAGCGCCAGCGATAAAATGCAAAAAATACAGACACGCTCTAATTGAGCGAAGCAACAAAGCGGACAAGCCGCCCGCCCGGCTTCATTGGGTCATTATAATTTAACACAATGCATTCTAAAATACATCCCACCCGCCTCTGGTGAGTTTAGACCATTACTCCCCTCCCCCTTGTCCCCCTCCCCTCTGTTTGCCTCTATCACCCCTGACTACCACTGCTCTGTTCTCCTCTCTCTTCTCTTCACTTCTGTCCACCCTTCTCTGTATTCACCCATCTATCTCTCTCTCCCCCATTGACTTCCCCTTTAATGTTCTCTCTCCATCCATTCGCTCTGTTGTCTCGTTTCCTCCCGTCTCTCCTCCCGACTCTCTCTTTCTTTCCTCGATCCTCCTCTCTCTTCCTCCTCACTCTCTCCTCCCTCCTCTCCCTCTCTCTCTCCCTATCCCTCTTTCCTTCTCTCCCTCTCTCTTTTCAGTGTCTGATGTCATGATGTCATGTCACATGTCACGGAGTCGGGCGAGTCACCCGAGAGTTCCTCGTCAGAACAGCTGACTCCACATTTCCCACAAGCCTCTGGGGCAGGAGAGGAGGAGTGGAATGGAGCGTTGTTCTGTGTGAGTTATTCGGCAGATTAGAGTCACAGTCACCTTCGCTCTGAGCCACCAGCGCCACACAGGGGTGGACTAACACAGTGGCTGTCTAAAGGTGTAGATGGGGGACTGGGGCTTGATTAAAACGGCCATACTAGCATGACTATTGAGTGGCCAATACATCGCTTTTTAAAAATGGTATGCTAGTGTGGGTTTAGATACATTTACCTGAGACTGAACCCTTACTCAAGAGGGGGAGACAGACAGACCGATTCAATCAGTGAGTGGAGGAGGGAAAGGGAGAAGAGGGGGAAGAGAGACAGAAGCTAAAAGAGGTGGGGTGGGGAGAAGGAGGACAGGAGGGAGTGTCCTTGATGCTCACCAGCAGTGACCTCCTGCTCACCCAGGCAGAACGGAATCAACCCGCTCTTTAAAAAGCAGCTTCTGCCCTCTGCTACCCCCCCACCTCTATTTCTCTCCCTTACTCTCTTTCTCTGTTTCTCAACAGACACTCCACTCTTCTGTCTCTTTCTACCACCCTCTTTTTCTGGGGGAGGAACACTTCCTCTTATATCCCTCATATAATCAGTGAGCTGATCCTAGACAACACAGAGCTCTGGGGCGTGTTATAGTCAGAGGTCCCAAGGGGTGTCTTCACCCCTTACTACCCTCTCCACCCCCTATGTCTCACTTCACTCCCCCACCCCCCCTTCACCCTACTATACCTACGGGACAGACAGGAGGGGTCAGAGGTGAGGCAGGAGGGACTCACTCCTCTCTCACAGCCATTATTTAAACTAATAAACAAATGACTCTCTCAACAGGAGGTGGAGAGGAGAGGGGTCTGTGGTCTGATTAATATATTTATGAAGCCAAACACTTCCATTCTACCTCCTCATAGGGAGTACTCTTTGAGGCAGAGTGACATCTGCTGATGTAAAAAGTGCTGTTATAATTACATTAATTGACAGGCCCTTGAAACTTTGTTTAAAATTAGTTTTCAATCTATTTGCCATTTAAGTTGTCACTTCCATACTGTATTTCTTAGTGGGAGTGAAGATGAGCGAGGAGGGTTTGTTTGACACTTTCTTGCAGTACTTTAAATGCATTAGCCAGAGTGTGGATAACGACAGTAATGCTTTTGATATAAATCTGGGTCGGAGTCTGGTCTAAGGTGATGAAAGGCTTGACGTCTTATATTTTACATCAGTTTCATGTCAAACATTCATTAACAACATCCGGAAATCAAACGGCCTGATCAATACCACTGATGGGATTACAGGATCATTTGGCGTGAGGTGTTATCGGCCCATTATCCCGTTATATAATATCTGACAGGTCTTTTTTTCTCTCGTTTTGATGGCCGGCATTATAGAGTTTGTGTGTGTCCGCGCGTGCATACTCGTGTGTGTGTCTCCCCACACACCTTTCCTCAGCCTCATTGAAAAGAGCTCATCTTTGTAACCCATCACTAACATTAATATCCCAGCTGACCTGAAATTCAATTGATCTTAACACCTAGGAGGAGAAGAGCCATGTTCCATTTACTGCAGATAGGCTGTAGTCAGCGATATGACTCCGCATCTGGGTAATTACATTCTAGCAGGCTAAGCATTGTAATTAAATAGGGCTCGTGTCCAAAATGGCACCCTATTCCCTATATAGTGCGCAACTTTTTTTCCAATGGGCTCCTTGTCAAAAGTAGTTCACTACATAGGGAATAGGGTGTGATTTCAGACACACAGGGTGAGTAACACTGGTCTGGTCCCTGGTGGGACAAAGATCTGCTAGGGGACAGAGGACGAAAGACATTTTAGATGAATAAAGATTTGTAATGAACTTGATAGTGATGAGCAGGATAGGTATGGGTACAAGGCAATCAAAGCAAGTCATGAACAACATAATGAATTGAGAGCTGTCTCTCATGGACGTTTCAATGTGTGTGTGTGTGTGTGTGCGTGCGTGTGTGTGTGTGTGTGTGCGTGTTTACGTAGGTACGTGCGTGTGCACATGCATGTCTGTGTATGTGTGATGCACGTGTATGTGTGTGTGTACATGCGTGTACACATGCGTGTCAGTGTATGTGTTAGTGTGTGTGTGCGTGCGTGTATGTGTACTGTGTACTGGAGGACCTCCTCCAGTCCGTGAATAGGGCCTGATTAATGCATACACACAATAAAGAGGCCTGGCAGTGAACACAACCTCCCCACTCTGGGGTAGATTGGAGGGGCCTGGCTGGTGGATTGATCGGCTAATTCAGACTGATTGGAGCCCTGAAACCCTCCAATGACTCCAGATGATCGCTGTGCACACACACACGTACACATACATGCACGCACATACACAAGCACGGCGGTGCCCCCGCACGCACACACACACAGAAATACCCTATCAAACCCAAATCAACAGCTCTTAGGGATTCCAGCTTGTAATGACTAGGGGTTATATTTTCCAGTTGTAAACACAAGTGTTACAGTCCAAAAAATGGTCCAATAACAGTGGTACCATGTTAGAATTTTCTGCTAGAGCTGCGGTGTGCCGAAGAGTAGTGGTGTGTGTGTGTGTGTGTGTGTGTGTGTGTGTGTGTGTGTGTGTGTGTGTGTGTGTGTGTGTGTGTGTGTGTGTGTGTGCCTGTTCACTCAGAGTAGAAAAGAGCAGTCTAAGAGGCCCCAGACTTAGACAGAGATAAACAGTGTGTCTTGTCGCCGATCCAATTTCTTGCTTCTTAAACTGGCCACAGATGGCCTGTACCATGTGGCTCGCTCTGCTCTCTCTCTCTCCCTCTGCTTTCTCTCTCCCTCTGCTTTCTCTCTCTCTCTCTCTCTCTCTCTCTCTCTCTCTCTCTCTCTCTCTCAGACCAGACCCTCCCCAGGCGGAACCAGCTACAAACTCTTTCCCCACGCATTAGTTGTGCGTCCCAAATGCCACCATCTCCCCTATTTAGTGCACTACTGTTGACCAGGGCCTGTAGGGAATAGGGTGCCATTTGGGACGAAGAAACCGACTTGTCCTCACTCATTAATGACAAAGGGGGATTTGAGGGGAAAGTTAAAGGCTCAGTCGAGGATCAGTCAGCGGGAGCAACCGGATGCCCAAAGCCATCGGGAGGGCCGATTGGCCGATTCCACTTATTTATCCCTGATTTCAACTAATCCTGATGGTTACACTTTCAGGAAGTGTACACATTTTCTGATTGGGCTTTATAAATAATTGCGGGACACTACTTTGTGCCTACTTTGCTAGCTCCGTACTGCTACCTCCATTAGCTCACAGCCAGTGCACTTAACTCTGGTATGTTATGTTAGTGTACCAAACCGCCCAGCTAATAACATCAGAAGAGCCAGACACACAGAGCCTGTGGAACATCCCCACGGTAATGGGCACGGCGACGGCCTTTCAAAACCCGCCGCTGGTTTTACTAGACACTATTAAAGTGTGCCCTGGAGGAGGCGGCCATTTTAAGTTTGACGCCAGGGCGGAATGGGAAACGACACATTCTTCCTGCTCTGGCGCTTTGGGTGCCTCGCTGTGCCAAGGTTGTGAAGTGGAGTTCTAGCCGGAGGGGGATGGAGGGAGGCATAGCTAGATGTTTGGTGAAGGGCCTGTGAACTTTAGAACCAGAGGGTTAGCTAAACCGTGACTACGTCCCAAATAGCACCCTATTCCCCATATTGAGCACTACTTTTGGCCAGCGCTCTGATCAAAAGAAGTGCACTACATATGGAATAGGCTGTCATTTGGGACACAGACTGTGACTGCAACAGCTTGCCGTTGGCTCACCATAAAACCAGAAGTGAGTCTTTCATCCAGGTCCAGGCCCTGGCAGTGACACCTAGCCTTCTCCCTGGGTCTGCCATTCACCGCCATGCCTGTCTGTAATCTCCTGACATATGACACAGTGGATAAAGGTGTGACAGCGTATCAGTCCTTTACAGGGGTACGGGCTATGAACTCAAGCCCTGGATGACAGAGGCTCAACCACCTTGCCTGTCTTGTGAATGGAAACACCTGTACACCTGTACACACAGACATGCAAACATAAAGGAGAAAAACACCTGCATACTTACAGCATGCGCACACACACACACACACACACACACACACACACACACACACACACACACACACACACACACACACACACACA
>QNTS01003363.1:84357-107265 GCA_003317085.1 Hucho hucho | reverse complement strand
AGTAGCTGAGACTGAGGGTCCAGGCTGCAACAGATCCTGGGGGATAATTAGCTGATAGTAGCTGAGACTGAGGGTCCAGGCTGCAACAGATCCTGGGGGATAACCAGCTGCTAGTAGCTGAGACGGAGGGTCCAGTCTGCAACAGATCCTGGGGGATAATTAGCTGATAGTAGCTGAGTCTGAGTGTCCAGGCTGCAACCGGTCCTGGGGGATAACTAGCTGATAGTAGCTGAGTCTGAGTGTCCAAGCTGCAACCGGTCCTGGGGGATAACTAGCTGACAGTAGCTGAGACTGAGGGTCCAGGCTGCAACCGGTCCTGGGGGATAACTAGCTGATAGTAGCTGAGTCTGAGTGTCCAGGCTGCAACCGGTCCTGGGGGATAACTAGCTGATAGTAGCTGAGTCTGAGTGTCCAAGCTGCAACCGGTCCTGGGGGATAACTAGCTGATAGTAGCTGAGACTGAGTGTCCAGGCTGCAATAGGTCCTGGGGGATAACTAGCTGATAGTAGCTGAGTCTGAGTGTCCAGGCTGAGCTAAGCCGGTTAAGATATTCACAGGATTTAGATTTCTGTTGACACATATTTTTAAAATATTGTTAAAGGGGAAGCCACAGACCTCTACAATAAGCATTTTTAAACCGCTCATCTGCGTCGGTTAGAGACCCCGATTATGGCCAGCGGGAAAAGGGAGGGAGGAGCAGCATGTGTGTGTGTGTGTATGTGTGTGCGTGCACGTGTTTATGTGTGTACATGCGTGTGCACATGCACGTACATACCATGATCTCCTAGACAGTTGTGGAAAAACACAAACAAGATGAAAGAGCTGTGAGCCATGTTTATTGTATGACGTTGGACTTATTTTAAGCAGTGTGTGTGTGTGTGTGTGTGTGTGTGTGCGTGTGTGTGTGTGCGCGCAAATGTACATTCCTGTGCATCTTTATTTTGTTTTCACTTCTTGTTTTTTAAGATAGGCCAGCTGAAGGGAGACAGCAGGAAGATAGAATGATGAAGTTAGGTGACTCCACTGAGGTTTTCCAGTGGGCTGTTTGTTTGATTGGTTTCTCCCCAGACAACTTACAGCCCAATCCACAAGAGACGTGAGAAACAGAAGACGTGTGTGCGGTCAGATCTCTTCTTTCTCTCATCCATGTTCTCTCTCTCTCTCTTTCATGCCTAACCCGGTGCCTGTCTCCTGTGGCTCATGGCGTGTGGCAGGCGCGGTACTCCTGGGTACCGCTGGGCACGAGGGGGGTGGGGCGGGCAAGGAGGGCGGAGGGGCGCATCCTCATCTCAGGTTCCCCCAGGAAACACTAACTCCAGAGACGTCTCTTTTGTGTTCCGTCTCTCTTTCTCGCTCTTTGTTTTCTGTCTCCTTCTCTTCCCATCGTCTTCCTACCACAACAAAGAACCACACAACAGAGCACGGTGCTCAGGTGACTCCTGTGTCCTCCCAGGGTTTCGTCTCGTTTACAGAAACGCTAGTCATAAGACACAGAGACGAAGGCTAGGGAGTAGGGACCATGAAAACTTTCATCCTGTTTTGTTCTGGTTTGGTGTGTATTTACTTGATGCCATATGGGTTCTTTGTTAAAGTGGAAAAAGGCAGAAAGTTAAAAAAGGTCAAGAGAGAGAGGAAAACTTCCCTGAGGAACAATAATGAAAAGAGGAGTGTGACAGAAACAGACGGACGGAGGGATGAAGGCTGCTCCTTCCTTCGCGGTTGGTCACAGACTGCATTATCCTGCCTTTATCCCGAC
Organism: Hucho hucho; assembly: GCA_003317085.1. Taxonomy (NCBI): domain Eukaryota; kingdom Metazoa; phylum Chordata; class Actinopteri; order Salmoniformes; family Salmonidae; genus Hucho; species Hucho hucho. The sequence goes on along the minus strand of QNTS01003363.1, from coordinate 105,509 downwards.
TATCCTGAATGGAATTAGTTCCTGGAACGCTTGAAGTTGTCGACGGTTGTCAGGCAGAGTAAAGCTGGCTGGTAGCCCCGTCATGTAAGTGTAACCGGTGCTGTACTGCACCGCTGTAACTCTGCGTTGTGTGTGGTTGATTGAGACTATACACGTGGACTTTGGAGATCAGGTTGTTTAAATTCAGCAGAATTCACTCACTGCATCCTGCATCTGCATCCAAAAGAAAATAAAACATTTGTAGAGCACGTACGTTCTGCAAATCGTCGCCTCTTTCTACAACAAATGCACAATACAAGGGACTGGGATCATTCGAGGATCTAGCCATTGTTCACACATACAATAGCCTGCTAATACCTTAGCTAGCTGTTAACCACATGTTGAATTCAGAATGTTGATATCATCCTAAAAAGTACAATTACAAGTGCATCTTAACAATACCATCCACTTATGAGTAACCTCTAAATATACAACATTATTCATGAACAAAACACTGTGTGTATGACTTTGTGCTTAAAAGAATCAAACTTTTCTGAAGACGACAGAAAAAGCATGCCTACCTCTCATAGTGCATCAAAATGATTTGAGCACGAGCACGCAGGGCAAAACGTCAGTACACACTCCCATACTCCCAGGATGCAGGCATGCATAATAACAAATCAACATGCGATATTAATATATGAACCTGGTGAAATTCACACAGTACTTTAACAACTGTTACATAAGCACAGGGACCGTAATGTCTTACAGTGAGTGTGTGTGTGTGTGTCCGTGTGTGTGTGTGTGTGTATGGGATGTGTGCATGTGTGCATGTGCTTGCGTGTGTGTAACTTTACTGTCGGTCGACTGGTGGAAAGCTTCAAAAAGTGGACCTCTTTAGCTTTTGGTTTTGATTCATTCGGATCCCCATTAGCTCTTGCTGAAGCAGCAGCTACTCTTCCTGGGGTCCACAAAAACCTCAAACATGACAAGTAACAGAACACTGATAGACAAGGACAGTCACACAAATTTAAAATACAATGATATACAAAAAAGTAACTGGAGCTGGAAGGGAGTTCCATGCGATCACGGCTCTGTATAATACTGGGCGTTGCCGTGAATTCGTTTTGGACTTGGGGACTGTGAAGAGACTCCTAGTGGTATGTCTGGTGTTATGTCTGGTGGTATGTCTGGTGTTATGTCTGGCGGTATGTCTGGCGGTATGTCTGGCGTTATGTCTGGCGGTATGTCCGGCGGTATGTCTTGTGGGGTATGTCTGGTGGTATGTCTGGTGGTATGTCTGGTGGTATGTCTGGTGGTATGTCTGGTGGTGTATGTCTGGTGGGGTATGTCTGGTGGTATGTCTGGTGGGGTATGTCTGGTGGTATATCTGGTGGTATGTCTGGTGGGGTATGTCTGGTGGGGTATGTCTGGTGGTATATCTGGTGGTATGTCTGGTGGGGTATGTCTTGTGGTATGTATGGGTGTCTGAGCTGAAGGAATTTTGATTATGTAGACAATCTGGAATGTTCATCACAGTATTATTTCTCCTGAAAACTAGAAGAGAAGCAGTTCATCACTCATCAACCCTGAACCAGGAAAGACTGGCCTGCATGTTGTTGATGTTAGTTGAGTGTGTGCAGTTATGGGCAAGGTGTGCTGCTCTGTTTTGAGCCAGCTGCAGCTTTTCTAGGTCTTTCTTCGCTGCACCTGACCATATTACAGGACAGTAATCAAGATGAGACAAGCTCAAAGCCTGAACAACTAGTACAGCTGATGTTCTTATAACAGACGTACCCTCCCCATCTTCACAACAACTTTGTCAACATGACTTCACCATGATTATTGACCTTCCAAAATTATACCTAGGAGTTTATCTTCCTAAAATGCTCAATGGTCACACCCTTTATACACAACTCCAGTTGAGGTTTAGGTCTTAGAGAATGTCTTGAACCAAATACAATGCTTTTAGTGTTAGCTGTATTTAAGACCAGTTCATTATTAAATATCCATTCTGATACTGGCTGTAACTCCAGATTTAGAATTTCAATGACCTCACCAGTTTTGGGTGCTGACAAGCTTTAACCTTGGGAAGGAGCGAGGACAGAGGGAGAGGTGGAGAAGAAAACCAAACAGTGTGTCAATCATTTGGACACACTCTCTTCCACGGCTCTGGCTACGCGAGACGCCAAGCACATGTAAACAGGAAGCCTTTTGATATGGCTGGGGAAGGGACAGGAGAGAGTGTGTGTGTGTGTGTGTGTGTGTGTGTGTGTGTGTGTGTGTGTGTGTGTGTGTGTGTGTGTGTGTGTGACTTTAAAGTGAATAGACAGGGGGGTCCGCGGCCCAGCAACCTTGGATTTCACAGCCCCCTACTTCTGAGAGAGAACAGTTACCATCTTTATTCTTTTTCCTGTTCTCGGCTGGATCTTCAAACACTACGCCAGTAAAAATTCCAGGTGCCACCACAGTGCACTCACACACCCACTCTATCCATACCACTCTGTTTAATGTCATGAGCTCTTTCCAGTGTCGGTGTAATCTGTACATTTTGCAGGGCCACACCTGTCACTGGTTAGCTGGGAAACTGGAACACCTACAACATATGTCCTAGTTTAACGAGACAACTGCAGATTCACTGCAACACAGTTGAATACCAGACCTAAACAATGGCCAGGCCTCAATGCAAACATGACACTCAGAACCTGTCTGAGAGGCTTATACACACATATATACACCCCCTAAACACACACACACACACACACACACACACACACAATAACAGCTGAATTCCTTTTCCTAACATCGACTATTTTAAGACAAAATGTATTTCAACCACTACTAATTTCCTCCTAGCTGGGCCTGTCTATACTCTGGGGCATACAAACTCACATTCTAACGGCATTTAATATAGAAACGCACAACTTCAGCACTTTATAGTTTTTCCTGTTCTTAATTAAGCCAAAGAGGTGTTAATGAAGGTATAGGAACTACTAATGAAAGTGGTTATATAGGAACTTTATATCACTAGAACCATCGGGATTTGAGTCCTAGAACAGCTTTGTAACGTCTACATTTTACAGGTTAGCCCAGCACCTGTAAACCGAGGTGTCTAGAGACAGACTAATGAATGTAGTTTAATGAAGATGCAGGTAAAATTTTGTTAATTATGTTCATTAAAATATTTTTAATTTCATGTCTTTAAAGGTACGAATCTGACATTGTCAGCAGGTTTGTTCTTACGTTGTTGTTTTCTTACTCCCAATAGTGACACATTTCCATTCTATATGATCTAAAGAAACATAAATCAAAATTAGATACTAAAATAACATTTGTGGGTGTCGGAACAATGCAAACAAATGCTTTCAAAACTCGAGGGTTTAGAGAGAGGAGAGAGGAGATGAGAGAGGAGATGGGGTGAGAGCGATAGAGGAGCGATAGAGGAGCGAGAGAGCAAAAGAAGAGTGTCGCTCCTCCTCTCGTTCAAACCCCACACGTGTGTACTTCAAACCGCCAAGGCCTGCTAATCAACCATTGTGTGTGCTCATTCAGCCAGAGATACACTCCTACAACTGGGCTAGGTGAACCAGAGAGAGAGGAGAGAGACTGGGGGGTGGGGTGAGGAAGACAGAGAGAGAAAGAGAAAGGGCAGATGGGAGAGTGGAGTGCAAGGATGGAGCTGATATAATGGCTGTGAGGGAAAGGGGTGAATGCGGGAGAGAGAGACAGCGAGAGACAGCGAGAGACAGAGAGAGACAGTGATAGAGAGAGACAGCAAGAGAGAGAGATAGAGAGACACAGAGAGACAGCGAGATAAGAGAGAGACAGCGAGATAGAGAGAGACAGAGAGAGACAGCGAGAGAGAGAGAGAGAGAGAGAGAGAGAGAGAGAGAGAGAGAGAGAGAGAGAGAGAGAGAGAGAGAGAGAGAGAGAGAGAGAGAGAGAGAGAGAGAGAGAGAGATTGAGACAGAGATATGCAGAGAGGGACAGAGACAGAGACAGAGTCACAAAGCTATCTGTGATGGCGCTCTAGGGGCCACCGGGGGAAACTTAATCAAAAAAAGGTTGGCAGCTCGGGGAGAGAGAGGGAGGGAAGCAGAGGAGAGGAGAGGGGGAGTGGAGGACAGAGAACAGGTGACAGGGTTCTCTCTCTCTCTTCACTTTCGTCTCCAGAACAAAGTCAAACCCTGAGAGTCATAATCCAACCGTCGCTAGGAGCAACACGTGCTTTGCTCTGTCTGTCACCACGCCTTGGGGTTAACCCTTCACCTTTACCAATCAGTGGGCTTCAATGAACATGCCGACGTACACTTACAGTACCCATTCACACTAATTCTTGAGTTCCCTCAAATTCTCTCATTGTCAAGTTCACAGCTGCATCTTCTCAAGTGAAGTGGTCACAAGAGGAAAGGAACGCTGAGCGACACCAACTCTCATTCAACATTCTTTCCCAACAACTGTGTTTCACCGATCCCTCAGTGTCAGTGGACGTGCCAGGGAGTGTGCACGATGTTGAGCCGTGCACGCTCCAGAGCCAAGGAAGGAGAGATAAGAGAGACCGGACTCACCATTTTCGCTGTCCGACTTGTTTTCGTGCTCTGTGTCGGTGAGGGTCAGGGCTGAGTTGGACCGGCTGGACAGGCACGAGTTCCGGCCGCCCGACTTCACCCCACGGCCCCACAGCCGCATAGCGCGCTCCGGTGACATCACGCCTTCGTTCTCGGTGTCCACATCGGAGCCGGCGCCGACCGAGTAGCCGCGGTGGGGGAGGCCCATCTCGGCGCAGAAGGCCAGGCCGCGGCGCCTGGACGGCTCGCAGATCCCCAGTTGTCTCAGGCTGAAGTTCTGCCCTGAGAGGAGGGGAAACGAGATGGAAGTCGTCAACACTAGAGCCCTGAACATGTATACCGGTCAATAAATGTCTTCCAAAGGAAAAACGAGTGCCCCTTTACAAGAGAACACAGGAAGTACAGGGTAGAATAAAGGGAGTTTTGAGAGAGGAGAGGAAACAAGATGGAGGATCTTAAAGACTCTTTCACAAAGGACAAGGTTGAGGACATCAATAGTTTCAATAAGAGAGGAGCTGGAGTCTTTTATTCTAAATGTCAAGTATTTCAGAGATATTTAAGAGAGCTAGCATTTACCAGGGAGAGCAATTCAGTGGTATTTTACAGGAGAACGCAGGGAGTACAGCTGATCTAACTTGAGACTGGCAGTAAAGACAAAACACCTTGAACCCTGTCACTAACACAGCATCTGTCATATTAAAACCTCTTCCTGACCCTATCTCCTAGTGATGGGGGGGATCTATACAGTTACATATCGTTTTGACTATCACAATATTATTTGTACGCTAGTTGGCTGCACCTGCACAAAAACGTATTTTCATAACTGATCAGAATGTGTTTTCTCCTCGCTCTCTCTCGTCTCTATGCAGCAGACATATAGTGAGCAATATGTTAGAATAAAATCACAGTATCGAATCGCAATACATATCGTGTCAGCACCTAAGTGATTATATCGAAACGTGAGGTCCCTGGCAATTCTCAGCCCTAATATCACCCCCAACCCCCCAAGGCCCCTCTGACCTCCAGCCCCCCGACCCTCAGATCCATCCTAACACTGAGAACCGGACACAGACCCCCTCCCTCCTTCCCCAGCCTTATTTGTACAGTATTTGACCAGTGGCAGATGGATAGATAGATGACTATATAAACTGAACAAGAATATAAACGCAACATGCAACAATTTTTAAGATTTTACTGAGTTACAGTTCAAATTAAGGAAATAAGTCAATTGAAATAAAATCTTTAGGTACTAATCTATGGATTTTACATGACTGGGAATACAGATATGCATCTGTTGGTGACAGATACCTTTTAAAACAGGGTAGGGGCGTGGATCAGAACACCAGTCAGTATCTGGTGACCACCATTTGCCTCATGCAGTGCGACACATCTCCTGCATAAAGTTGATAAGGCTGTTTATTGTGGCCTGTGGAATTTTGTCCCACTCCTCTTCAATGGCTGTGCGGAGTTGCTGGATATTGGTGGGAACTGGAACACGCTGTCGTACACGTTGATCCAGAACATCCCAAACATGCTCAATGGATGACATGTCTGGTGAATATGCAGGCCATGGAAGAACTGGGACATGTTCAGCTTCCAGGAATTGTGTACAGATCCTTGCGACATGGGGCCGTGCATTATTATACTGAAACATGAGGTGATGGCGGTGGATGAATGGCACCACAATGGGCCTCATGATCTTGTCAAGGTATCTCTGTGCATTCAAATTGCCATCGATAAAATGCAATTGTGTTCTTTGGTCATAGCTTATGCCTGCCCATACCATAACCCCACCATGGGGCACTCTGTTCATAACGTTGACATCAGCAAACCGCTAGCCCACACAACGCCACACAATGCCCAGTACATTTGAAACCGGGATTCATCCGTGAAGAGCACACTTCTCCAGCGTGCCAGTGGCCATCTAAGGTGAGCATTTGCCCACTGAAGTCGGTTACGACGCCGAACTGCAGTCAGGTCAAGACCCTGGTGAGGACAACGAGGACGCAGGTGAGCTTCCTGAGACGGCTTCTGACAGTTTGTGAAGAAATTCTTCGGTTGTGCAAACCCACAGCTTCATCAGCTGTCCAGGTGGCTGGTCTCAGACAATCCTGCAGGTGAAGAAGCCAGATGAGGAGATCCTGGGCTGGCGTGGTTACACGTGGTCTGCGGTTGTGAGGCCGGTTAGACGTACTGTCAAATTCTCTAAAACGACTCTGGTGGACATTCCTGCAGTCAGCATGCCAATTGCACGCTCCATCAAAACTTGAGACATCTGTGGCATTGTGTTGTGTGACAAAACTGCACATTTTAGAGTGGCCTTTTGTTGTCCGCAGCACAAGGTGCACCTGTGTAATGATCATGCTGTTTAATCAGCTTCTTGATATACCAAAACTGTCAGGTGGATGGATTATCTTGGCAAATTAGAAATGCTCAGTAACAGGGATGTGAACAAATCTGTGCAATTAGAACAAATGTTGGGCAATTAGACCTGGCTCGCAGTCAGCGTTCCAATTCATCCCAAAGGTGTACGATGGGGTTGAGGTCAGGGCTCTGTGCAGGCCAGTCAAGTTCCTCCAACACCGATCTCTACAAACCATTTCTGGGGGGGGGGCGTGAATGGAGATTGCATGGCTGTGTGCACGATATTATCCACCTGTCAGCAACGGGTGTGGCTGAAATAGCCGAATCCACTAATTTGAGGGAGTGTCCACATACTTTTGTATATATAGCGTAGACAGGAGCGGACCAGTCACCACTGCTGAGGCGCGGGAGCATGGCGACCTAGAGCGCCGGAGAGAGACCATACGTGAGAGTATCCCCTCCCCGGCACGTTCGGCTCCAGCCGCAGGACGCCAACCACAGGGACGATCCCGGGGATCAGGAGCTGACCGGTCGCCTCCGCTGTGGCGTAGAGACCTGAGGAACCGGCTGAGGAGTGAAAGCCTGATGAGCCGGTTGAGACCTCCCCGGTTGCCTCAGTCGAGGCACAGGAACCTGTTCAGCCAGCTGAGGCATGGGAGCCTATCGATCCTGCTGAGGTAGGGGAACCTGTCGAACCCTCCAAGGCATGGGAATCCGACAAACCGGCTCTGACACCCGGACCCGACATCACCTCCAACACAAAAACAAAAACAACTCCCTGATGCTTCCCTTTGGTGAGGCGTCATTCTGTAACGATGGTGACAGGTGTGCGCCATAACAAGCAGCCTGGTGACCTAGAGGCCATAGAGGGAGCACACGTGACAGATATATAAACAGTCGGGAGAGAAGAGGGCTGCGTTCCAAGTGCACTATACTACATTTTTTTAAGTATGCAAGTCAGTTAAGAACACATTCTTATTAACGGCCTACCCCGGCCAAACCCTCCCCTAACCCGGACGACACTGGGCCAATTGTGCAACACTTTATGGGATACAGCCCGGGATCGAACCAGGGTCTGTAGTGATGCCTCAAGCACTGCGATGCAGTGCCTTATACCACTGCACCAGTCGGGAGCTGTATAGGCAATAGGGTGTAATACTTTTGATCAGGACCCATAGGGCCCTGGTCAAAAGTAGTGCACTATATAGGGAATAGGGTGCCAATTGGGATGCCACAGAGAAGAGAAGGGGGAGAGCTATCTCCCAGGTGCTAACAAAATAGAAACTGACAGGTAAATGGGGCCTAGCTAGCATCTGGGGAGTCATTTGGACTGGAGGTGTTGAGTAATGAAAAGATCCTGCATGGGCTTGAAAAGAAAGAGAGAGAGAGAGAAAATAGAAATAAATCCTGTGCTGACTTTTTTTTTCATGATGGGGGGTTGGTGGGGTGCAGTATCAACTGACCTGAAATCCCCAGTGAAAACACAGCTTCTGTAAACAGCGCTAGCTCCTAGACGTACAAAAAAGAGACTATCAGGTTTCATCTGACTCTCAGATAACTGCAGGGGCTTAACATTCTGTTACCCAGGATCCCACGCTGGACTCCCAGGACCCCAACCGTTGTGTCTTACCACGACCAGGCCTGACTAGCTAACAACGTTAGCGGGTAGCACAGACAGAATGCATGTTTGGGATCGACTACATTGCAGTAGGACTACGCAGAATCACTGATCTACAAATCTTGCATCCCAAAAGTTAATTATTACATGATTAAGATGAGTGATTCTGCATCTTGCCCTGCTCAAACAGATCCCCTGAAAACATGCTAGCAGTTAGCAAAACCCCCCATCTTTTCAGCACCATGGGACCAACGCCCTAATGGAAAACTCTCATTATCAAACGGAGGGAGACACTCTAAAGCAGGGGTCGGCAACAGGCACCCTCAACTTTCATTTTATGGGGCCCCCTGAAGACTAAAATCACCAGTAATTCAGATCAAAACTAGTTTAATTCAGCAAATCTGTTCCTAAGCATTCCCACGAAGAGAAGGGACATGTGATCGTGTCTCAATGGAATCAAGTTCTGAAAGGATTGTTATTTCAAATCCAATCAATTTGAGTAATTCCTTCGCTACTACGGCCTATTTATTGTCTTACCTCCTCAAGCCATTTGCGCACACTGTATATAGACTTTTCTATTGTGTTATTGACTGTACGCTGGTTTACTCCATGTGTAACTCTGTGTTGTTGTTTGTGTCGCACTGCTTTGCTTTATCTTGGCCAGGTCACAGTTGTAAATGAGAACTTGTTCTCAACTAGCCTACCTGGTTAAATAAAGGTGAAATAAGTAGAAAATGTACTACAAGGGTTTAGTTGTCATCAATTTGCAGTGTTCGACCCATTATGGTAATTATGCTCCGGCCATCCGACCATCCACTCCTATAAAGATCTGCTAGTCTACCCCTGCTCTAAAGACTGAAGTAGAGCAGGACGAAACAACTAAAACGATACATCCTTCAGTGGAACACGGCTTGCTAAAGGCAATTTATACCACGTTGGTGGAGCGGGCCAAACGCTAAAGAAATATCCAACGCAAAACAAAACATCCGAAGGGGAATCTATAGTCTGTTAAAGCAAAACATATCATCGCTGAAACGCCACTGAAACAAAATAACATGCTATGATACAGCCCATTTTGCTTAGGCAGAGCAGAACGCATTCCACAGCTCAAGCTGAACTCGTTAGCATAACAAAAATAAGGTTCGAACCATGCTAACATGAAGCGAAAACATAAAGGGAAGTTCAGTGCTGACCCACTGGGCGCAAACAGATTGAATCAACGTGGTGGAATAGACGTAGATTTGACGTCTGTGCCCAGTGGGGAGTGCTAACAAACTGTAGAACGCTAAAGCAAACCCCAACAACAAAGAGCCCCTTGGAACGGCCCATTGGGCTAGCCACTGTTTCAGTGCAGGAGGGCACAGCGCCAAGCCCACAAGGCCCAACGATAAATGCCCTATTAAAGCATTACTTACGGGTTACTAATGTTGGATGGCGCGTAGGAAACGGCAAACATCCCTGGAGGGCCTCTGGGTACACAGCAATGATTTACAACGCATGAAGCAAATACACATACTGTCTGCAATTTATCAACTTAGAGAGAAAGAGTGAGTGAGAAAGAAAGAAAGATAAATAAATTTATATTTGGCAGAGGTAGCTGTGTTAATGATTGGTCTCATATGTGGCTGTACTTTGGTTATATCTAATGCGGTAACATTATGTAGGCTGAAAGGAATTCAAGACCCACTAGTATTGTAGAAAACAATCCAGGCACAATTCATTTACATCACAGAAAAACATAAGTAACAAGGTACAGTACCTTAACTAAGCAGTATAACGTTAAATACAGTAGATTTGGAGCCACAGAAATGATCAAATAACTGCAATCTCTATGGCAACCATTCATTGAACCCCCCCAAATTAATCTGAGAATATTTGGCTAAATATTGTTCAATGTATTAACAGATAGAAATCCCAAGTGTAGAGTACAGAGACTTAGTAAAAGTGTCTTCCTCTCGCAGGCAGACGGAATATGGTGTGTGTGTGTGTGTGTGTGTTTGTGTGCGTGTGCGTGTGCCCACGGGCATGTGTGTTCTCGGGGAGGGGTAATGTGGTGCAGATGGGAGAGAAGATGGTGGCTGATCCACTCTGTTATATTGTCCTGGCAGATAGACTGGTAGTTAAGGCACTTCCAATCTGGTTGGTGATTTCATAAATATCTCAAGGCCTTGAAAGCGTCAAGTCCCTACTTCAAAGGCGACGCCGCCACCTCAACAAGACAAACAGCAACAACAGCCGTCAACAATCATATGAAGTCATCAGGGTGAAGTTAAGGAACTGTTCCACATTAAGGCTTTTATGTCTGACATACACTGACTATGCATTTAGTTTCATTTAGACAGAACTAATAATGAATCAAAACATACAACATAATACAAATAATCATAATAAAACAATAGCGTAATCATATTTGTATTATTAATAATAATATGTATAAATATTATAGTTTTAGTATATCGTTTTACAGATTTTAATATTTTCTCAACATGAATATGTCATTGAACAAAGTACTTCTTAAAAATATCTGAGAGAAATTCCTACATTTGTAACAAACTGTATAAGACACAGTAACCATGGATCAAAATGAACTATTTCGTTATCTGGGTCCTCATTTGCCAACACAACTACAGGCATAGAACTAGGAATTACAATACTATATAATTGTATAGGATCTCTATGACCACAGCCAACAATACACTGTATAATTCATCTTAGGCCTATTAACCATTCTACTACAATTGAAGTGGCTTGCATTTTATGTTGGGGAATTTTAAAACATGATCCAATTAAAAATAGAGTCTGTGATACATAATTCATTTAGTTCCTTTTTTAACCAACGTTAATGATTTCCTGCAAACTCTTTTCTCTCGCTTAAAGACATTTATGTCACACCTACATTTAGATTTAGACTGCATTCCGTTCAGTGGGTTTAGCTGCCATGGTGATAGGAACGGGCTGGCTAAGAACATGCCTGAACATATATTTTTACATATAAATGCTGTGAAATGTTTGTAAAAAATATTATTCCTGACGCTATTCAGTGATTATCGTATATCATTTAGTGACCGTATTTAGCGATAATTTTTGTTTCAGTAATAAGTTATTATATTACTTTTGAATCCTTATTAGATGACTGTATATTCACCCTGATAACGTGTTCCTCCAGCTTAGCTGATTTGTGGTGAATAACTTAATCCAAGACTAGTTAATATTCACTCTTTTGGGATAATGGAAAGTGTTTCACGCTGCACTACCTTTGCAGTCATGAAAATGACTGTAATATAAACGTAATACACGTATCTCAATGAGAGGCAATTGCTTTATATTCCATAGGCAAAATGACCATATCAGTGACAATAACTATGGCTTCGTTCATTTTTAAAATATTTAAATATTTAAGGGTTGAAGATTCAGACAAATACATGCTTTATCTCATTTCGGGTAGAGTATTATTTAACTACATTTAGATTAAATAATATTCAAATGTTGTTCTCAAGCTATATATGTCATCCTCATTCTGAACTGGTTCTGATGCATACCGTGCCCCACGTGGTAGTAGAATCCAGAAGTTTCACAGCACAGTCAAATCATTGGCTGATCAAAAAATATATATAATCTTCCAAATTCCGTCCAAGATCATTTACATTATAAGAAGGATAGAATACTGACTGTTAAATCTGTGGATAAAATACTGTCTGGAGCAATCTTCAATCTAGGAATAAGAGTGACTACAAAGGCTTGTTAATTACAGACATAACTAAGATGGTCACTGCAGTTCAATTAAAATCAAATTAAATTTAAATGAACGCCAATTAGTGTGCCAATGAAAATGTACATGATAAGATAATTAAAGTCATTACCTTTTTTCTCTCCAATATTTATGAATTGTTAATTGGAGTGGAGGAACAATCAATGAACTAGTAATGAACTTCAAAGTACTTTTGTTATATTTATAGAAAATATGGATGGACCTGGTAAAACGCTTTGCCTCCACCTTTCCACAAACCAGTTCATGTCACGAGTTCAAAACAGTTTCAGATCTATGCGCTCGCTGTGCGTTATAAAATCTAATAATTACAAAAATCCCTGTTTTTTTATTTTATCACTGATGGGCAAGAATTTTTGTCCACAAAGTTTCACAAATGAATACTGTCCCGCTATTATTTCTGAAGTGACCAAATCATTTAGGTCAACGTCAAACCTGTAGGATTTGAATGAATAGAATGGTCAAATAGGTTCAAAACCCGTTCTACTCCTTCTATTTCTATGGTGTCACCACATTAATATACAGTATAAACAAACGGTGCTAGCTATATTAGCTTAGCATAGTGTCACCATAAGCTCCAATGAGGGAAGTTATTGTGAGTTACTGGGCGAGGAGACAGAAAGAGGTGCTTAGCCACGAGGCGTGTGTGCAGTAGTTAAACATTAAGTGCTTAAGTCTGTCTAGCGATGGCTGTGGCCCAACGAGTCAACACGTCCAGTGACCGAGTGGCCCACTTAGGGGACTAGCTCTGCCAGCGAGAGGCAGAGATGGTGTCTCTATAATAATTTGGGGGGCGCTTATATTTGTTCTGTTACACAAAAGTGGGTCGCCATTGTACAGCGCCCCTGGAGCAATTAGACTTGCTCAAGGGCACTGCAAAAATGTAAATGTTTCACCTTGTCAGCACCTTAAGTCGCAGTTGTAAATGAGAACTTGTTCTCAACTGGCCTACCTGGGTAAATAAAGGTGAAATAAAATAAAATAAACTTTCGGTTACTGGCCCAACGCGCTAATCTCGAAGCTACCTGCCGTCCCCATCTGTCTCACGTCTGTTAATATGGGGAGGATGTCATACACAGCCCCAACCTACCCAGACTGTTACCCCGTTCCTTACCCCAATACCCCCATCTACCTGTCGACACATTACCCCTGGAGCTCCTTATCAGCTAGACAAGCCCCAGTGTTCATGTTCAACACTAACCCAGCAGCTATTATATACCATTTAGCAGAGACCTTTTTATCCAAAGCCACTTATAGTCATGCATACATACATTTTTACACACGAGTGGAATCGAACCCACTATCCTGCCGTTGCAAGCACTGTGCTCTACTACCAACTGAGCTACAGAGGACAAGCACCTAGCGAGACACCAACCAGAGAGATAATGAGATTTTTGGATTGAAACCGTAGCTAGAACATGTTTTCTTCATGACATGAGTGCACTGTAAATGTAATTACACCTCGTCCCTTATCCGCAGAAACTGATTCCTGATAGGGCTGGGTCGCGTCCTTGAACGCACTTTAAATCTGAAGTAGTCAGCCCTTATCTAAGGTAAACATTTGAGCCTCGGCCCAGCTCGGTGGCATAAGTCAACATCGAGGGGGCACACCTCAGGTAAACGTATGTAAACAGAGACAGACTTCACCTCTTAGGGGCCAACCTGAGGAAGAGTTCAAGCAGGTACAGCTGATTGTGACTACAGAGTGAAACCTACGGACAGCTTGAAGTGGAATGACAAAGGTACTGGTACTCAATTTAATTTTACAGTCCTGGTGATCATATTTACATTTTACAGTACTGGTGATCATATTTATATTTTACAGTACTGGTACTCAATTTAATTTTACAGTCCTGGTGATCATATTAACATTTTACGGTACTGGTGATCATATGTACATTTTACAGTACTGGTACTCAATTTAATTTTACAGTCCTGGTGATCATATTTACATTTTACAGTACTGGTGATCATATTTACATTTTACAGTACTGGTACTCAATTTAATTTTACAGTCCTGGTGATCATATTTACATTTTACAGTACTGGTACTCAATTTAATTTTACAGTCCAGGTGATCATATTTACATTTTACAGTACTGGTACTAAATTTAATTTTACAGTACTGGTGATCATATTTACATTTTACAGTACTGGTACTAAATTGTATTTTACAGTACTGGTGATCATATTTACATTTTACAGTACTGGTACTCAATTTAATTTTACAGCCCTGGTGATCATATTTACATTTTACATTACTGGTGATCATATTTACATTTTACAGTCCTGGTGATCATATTTTAGAGTCAATAGTCAAGGTGGTATAAAAAGTGGAGGTGCTGGATGATACTCTGTACCGGTAAGTACCAGGCCCACCTCAAGCACTGCCTACATGGTCAGCCGAGAGGCAGCGCCCCTAGAGCATGCTAGGTGCTTTGCTCAAAGGCACAACGGCAGGGGGATAACTAACTAGGCTAACTAGTACCTTGTCGGGTGTACTCGTCCTGTTCAGGGTGCACCATCTCCTTCACTCTGCTGCTGTACAATAGTCTGGAGGAGTCCTGGTGGTCGAAGGCCTTGAGCGTCTCGCTGGAGCTGTACGACTTCTGGGTGGGTACCCTCGGTCCCGGGCCGCCGCCGCCGCTCCCGCACTCCTCGCTGTCGCCGGACGAGCCTGTGTAGCGCCGCTCCTTGTCGCGCCTGCTCTTGGTCAACGAGCAGTAGGGCCTGCGTTCCTTCACGTCCATACTGCCAGCATGCTTCGCCGACCCCGGCGGATAGACACAAACACGGCACGGACGCTGGAGGAGGATGGGGGGGAGGAGGTGGAGGAGGGAGGGTCCGCCCAACCCGTTCCGCTTAGGCTCGGCTACCTGGAGAGAGGGAGGACAGGGAAAGAGAGAGAAGGAGGGGAAGGAAATGAAATAAAAAGTGTGAGACACAGCGGTCAGATAGCGCTAAGCTGTGCACTTAATCTACCCGGGATCCTTAAATCCTCCCCACCTTCTGGAGTGTTCAGCGGTGCTAGTGTGTGTAGGGCCTGAGTGCATCGGAGTGAGGAGAGGCAGGCAGGAAACAGTCTTTGGGAACTGAAGTAGGGAGGGCAGGGGTGAGAGGGNGAGAGGGAGAGGGGAGAGGGGAGAGGGAGAAAAACGCCAGAGGTAAGACGGGGAGAGAAGGGGGTCACTTAATTGATTACTCCCGTCCCCCTGATCTGGTATGTGTCCAGAGCTGCTGATAAGTACGACACATCCATTAGATAACGTGCGTGTGCATGTGTGCGTGTGTGCGTGCGCATGTGTGTGTGCGTGTGTGTGCATGTGTGTGTGTGCGTGTGTGTGCATGTGTATCAAGGAGGAAGGAAGAAGGGGAAAACATTTTCAATCTTTCATTAAGCCCTGCTGGCATCGAGAATGATCAAATCTACAGACAACATCCTGAGAACAAAAACTAAAACCACATACTTGTGTGTATGTGTGTCAGAGTAATAACCATTGCATGGAGTCCCCCCGGGGGTACTTTTTAAATGTTTATTAGCCAAACAACGTTCTCTCTGCTTCTAATTTTGCGTTCTGATCATTGCGGCCATTTTAATTTGGGAATCTTGGCTGGCCCTTTTCTGGAGGTCTCCCAGAGATTGTGCATGGCTGCTCTTTCTCAAACATATATTACAGACTTCATCTGTCTTTTTTTGAAGTTACCAACATATTTCTTGATAAGGTTTTCCTGCGTCAGTTTTCTAAACTCGTCCCAGATGATAGCAAAGCGAGGGAGGCAGTTGGGAGGTTTGGAAGGTAGATTCTCCCTAATGAAGTGGCCCTATAAATTCTTTGGCCCTATAAATTCTGCGATGCCGAAAACACAGACGGAATCATGGAATCCAGACATTAAAACAGATTTCATGAATATTCAAAAAATGTATTGAACTTAGTAGGGAATCAACTAAATGTACTGAACATGTATTAATTTGTTTATCATAAGACATGAACAGAATGCATCAGCGATTTGTGTTTCCTGTAACTTTCTGAAGAGGCAGGGAGAATTCCCCTGTCTGTGTACGTGACACTTTGTGTAGATTTCTCAATTAAATGTTAATTACAAAATAGCCTATGCTTACCCGGCAGAATGATGTCATGATTATTTGCATCAATCCAGTGCATCAATCCAATCCTGTGGGTATTTGTTTTGCAAACTCTACCATCACATGTGCTCTACAAAAATACTGCTAAACTGCCACCTCTTGCTAGGTGCACACTGGAATTAAAGGGTAATTACACCCCAAAATGTACATTTAAAGAGTGGTATCCTGATGTGGTTTAAGCATTGTTGTGGATTTACAACATCCAATTTAGTTGTTTTTCTATTTTAAAAAAAAGTGGGACTTAGAGAACGAAAAAAAATAAATAAAGGGGAAAATGGAAACCTGGAAAAACAAAATGTAGTAAACGGAATATGGGAAAAAAACTAACGGCAATCAGGCAAAACATTAGACGGATTTGATAGGGCTGTGCTTCTGATCAGAAGAGGAGAATACATCCTTTCCCTGCCTTCTCTCTCTCCTCACTATCAGGAGGAATTGAACAGATGACAAAGAGAGAACAGGCGTTATTTAAAGGGTAACGTTAAGGTATGCCAGGCTGCCTCTCCTGGTTGAAAAGGTACAGCAGCATGTGCATGTTTTCCCCACACAACGGTGTGTGGTATTAGGTCTTCCTAAGCATGGAGGTGGATAGACGGAGTAGGGGGTGGCTTGGGTGACTTTTAGGGGGTTTCCCTGCCATGCCCTGGGCACTGTGGGCTGTCCCACCTCATGGTCATCTTAATTTGTATTTGTATTTTTTATTTTATTTTATTCCACACACCAAATACAAACATACACATACGAACAACAACTTACAGACAAATACACAGAACAACGACTAAATTCTCATCTGCTCAGACCCAAATGCTCACGCCCCCATCCCTTGTGCCTGCCTTATTGTTGGCGTTAAATTGTATCAATTTGTTTCTCTCATTCGCCCATGTGATTTCAATATTTCAATAATAAATCATTACATTTTTCCATTGGATTAATGATGGCAGATTGATTGATTCCTACGTTTTTCACGGTCATCTTAAATAGACAAATACGTCTACAGTGGTGGCATACGAGCATCAGCAGCCCCAACAACGACAAACAATCATTCATGAATATTAATACTGATTTTCGAGATACAGCATGAGGAGAGGAAGAGAGAGGCAAAGAGAGGGAGAGACAGAGAGCGAGCGACTGAGAGAAAGACAGCTCCTCACACTGCTGGTTTATAGTTTTGTAAAAATGTACTGAGGCAGATAGGAGGGCAGAGTGACAATGAGTAACGGAGGGAGGGAGGGAGGGAGGGAGAGGAGTGAATGAGTAACGGAGGGAGGGAGGGAGGGAGGGGAGGTGACTGAGCTGTGAGAAGTGCTTATGGGGGAATGAGACTTAATGTGTGAATCAGATCAGCAGCAGTGTGGTGATCTGTCAGCATCAGTCAGTTAGACAGACCAGGGGTGAAATTAGCGGTAGTATTTTATATATATATATATATATTTATATATTATTTAATTTTTGCACACAGTCATTAGTAAAAGGTATATCAAACACAGATAATTTTATTGGATAATATCATTTTCTTCAATGCTTACAATCATTTTCATGTTGACTTAATACTAATGTTTTGGATTTTATACAGAGAAAACATTAACATCTCCTCTGAACATTATACGTATTTAAATTGTCAAAACATTATACTGAAACGGATTTAATCACTGAAAACAATTATTCATTCAAAACCAAAATGGGTAAATGTGACCAATTTGCCCCCCTCCGGTGACACAAAGAGAGTGACAACGCTTATCTATATTTGTCTGAGTCTAAATGAAATTAGGTCTGGCTGATCAAGTGCATTATTGGTCATTAAATTCCTAATTAAAAAGTGCTTTGGTTCAATGACTGGAGCCAGAGTTTGAAATGGGGAAAGAACACTGTGGCTGCAACACTAATATGGTAATGTGTTCACATAATAACATTAGCGAAGATTATCTTATTTGTACTTCAATCAGAAACACAGACAGGAGAGAGTGCCGTAGCTACACAGTTCTACTGGAACAACAGTTCAATGGAGATGTTTCAATAATTGATAGCTATGCACTAACATATCTGGGCTCCCGAGTGGCGCAGCGGTCTAAGGCACTGCATCTCAGTGCTAGAGGTGTCACTACAGACCCTGGTTCGAATCCAGAAATTGGCCCAGCATCGTCCTGGTTTGGCCAATGTAGGTTGTCATTGTAAATAAGAATTTGTTCTTAACTGACTTGCCTAGTTAAATAAAAAATTGACATGCTTAGTGGTAGAGTTTCTTTGATTTGTCTTTTTATCCTCGTCTCTTTTTATGGAAACGTACAGTTGGATTTTGATCACAGTGTCACGTACGTGACACACAGAGAATAAAGGAACTAGAGATGCTGTCCATTGCACTACCTGATGGAAAACACCCAAACTAAAAAAATACCCAAATAAACAACGACTAAAACCTTTCATTGTATTTGTGTGTGTTCCTAACTGACGCCAATGAGCGCTGCAACAAATCTAATTAAATCCATGTCACTCAACTGTCATTAGAAAATACTAAGTAAACCTACACTTGGTAAACCCGTGGGCCAACTGAAGTGATCCAGAGATCCAGAGATCCAGAGCTGTAGAGTTACTGGGGTTTTACAGTGGAACAGCAGAGCAAGAAAATCCACTCCTGTGACAGACAGGACTGTTTTGCATGTAAGTACATTACCTACGTCAACACACACACACACAGTCACACACACAGTCACACACACAGTCACACACACACACACACACACATTAACTCGGTCATATTCTCTCGAGCCAGTCAAACACCTCATCAGCAATGAAGTGTGACGCTGACTGTCAGAGAAAACAGGACAAGTGGCAGGTCGGCCTAATCAGCGTGTAAGTGTGTGAGTCAATCTGTGTGTGTGCATTAGGCGTGAGTGTGAAGTCACGAGATGACGTCTGAGTTGACGGAGAGGATAACTCTTTTTACCTGAGGATCTAACGCACGCACACACACGCACGCACGCACGCACGCACACACACACACACACACACACACACACAAAGAGAGAGAGCCCCAGGGGTTATTGGCAGGTTGTGTGTGTGTGTGTCTAGAATGTGTGTGTTCTCCCCAGGGCTGTTTACGGGGTGACCTCAGAGAGGCGCCTGAGAAAGCCTGCTGCTTCACCTCAGGGACACTCTGCCCCCTGCTCCACAGGACACACACAACCCTCCTGCCCTCCTGTCTACAAACCACCCCCTCCGTCAGCTCCCACAGGGGCACTGGGTTCAGCCTCTTTCTAGGTAAGGCCATCTGGCACCACAGAGGTCTGAGCAACACACTCTGCTCATGTATGTCACATGTCAATCAGTATGAACACATAGATCAATGCCTCACAGCATGAGAGTGCGAAGGAGGACAGGTGTGGAAGAGGAGAAAGAGAGAGAACAAAAATAGAGAGAAAGAGGAGGGTGGGGTAGGGAGTGCAAGCAGAGGGACAGAAACAAGGGAAGAGAGAGAGAGAGGGGGAGAGGGAGAGAGGGAGAGAAACGATTTGCACATTTTTACAACACTGTATATAGACATATTATTATTTTGGAACTTCTGTGAGTGTAATGTTTACTGTTTATTTGTATTGTTTATTTCACTTTTGTTTATTATCGACTTCACTTGCTTTGGCAATGATAACATATGTTTCCCATGCTAATAAGTCCCTTAAATTGAATTGAACAGAAGAGAGAGAGAGAGCGAGAGAGAGAGAGAGCGAGAGAGAGCGAGAGAGAGCAAGAGAGAGAGCGAGAGAGAGCGAGAGAGAGAGAGAAAGAGAGAGCGAGAGAGAGGGAGAGGGATAAAGGCCAGGGACATGTAGCTAATGTACGAAGAGAACAACAGGAATTCCTCCATCACCATTTACTACCACTGCCACCATTCACTCCTTAAAAAACACTCCCTACACACTTCTCCCATGCAACAGCTTGGAAGCATCAGACGCTGCTATTCCACTATCCCACTGTTTTTAATGTGGCTCTTTTTTCTCTTAAATAAACATGGGATCGCTCAGTGGAATGATACAGAGCCAAGGCACAAGGCATCCTTCCCGTAATGTGAAGCAGACATGGGGAGGCTGCAATTTCTTACAGGTTTCAGGGCTGTATTCATATAGCGTCTCAGAGTAGGAGTGCTGGTCTAGGATCAGTTCCTCCCTATTCCTATAATCGTAATCATTATGTTCTAAAAGACACAACTGATTCTAGATCAGCACTACTACACTGAGACATTTTAAGAATACTGGCGCAGGCATCCTTGCCATAATGTGAAGCAGACAGAGCCGGTCGGGGTGGCTGATCTGCATCTATTTTAATTGGTTGTTCAGCTCTGGTTCAGCTCTGTCTGGATCTGGTTCTCCTCACTATGCTGTCTGGCTCAGAACTGAAACCCTCCCTGTCTGGCTCAGTACTGAAACCCACTCTTTCTGGCTCAGTACTGAAACCCTCTCTGCCTGACTCAGTACTGAAACCCTGCCTGCCTGACTCAGTACTGAAACCTTGCCTGCCTGACTCAGTACTGAAACCTTGCCTGCCTGACTCAGTACTGAAACCATGCCTGCCTGACTCAGTACTGAAACCCTGCCTGACTGACTCAGTACTGAAACCCTGCCTGCCTGACTCAGTACTGAAACCATGCCTGCCTGACTCAGTACTGAAACCTTGCCTGCCTGACTCAGTACTGAAACCCTGCCTGCCTGACTCAGTACTGAAACC
>QNTS01003363.1:38651-54562 GCA_003317085.1 Hucho hucho | reverse complement strand
TCCAAGGATGTCAGGGACAAGATTGTAGACCTACACAAGGCTAGAATGGGCTACAAGACCATCGCCAAGCAGCTTGATGAGAAGGTGACAACAGTTGGTGCGATTATTTCGCAAATGGAAGAAACACAAAAGAACTGTCAATCTCCCTGCAAGATCTCAACTCGTGGAGTTGCAATGATCATGAGAACGGTGAGGAATCATCCCAGAACTACATGGGAGGATCTTGTCAATGATCTCAAGGCAGCTGGGACCATAGTCACCAAGAAAACAATTGGTAACACACTACGCCGTGAAGGACTGAAATCCTGCAGCGCCCGCAAGGTCGAGAAAGCACATATACATGCCCGAGAAAGCACATATACATGCCTGTCTGAAGTTTGCCAATGAACATCTGAATGATTCAGAGGACAACTGGGTGAAAGTGTTGTGGTCAGATGAGACCAAAATGGAGCTCTTTGGCATCAACTCAACTCGCCGTGTTTGGAGGAGGAGGAATGCTGCCTATGACCCCAAGAACACCATCCCCACCATCAAACATGGAGGTGGAAACATTATGCTTTGGGGGTGTTTTTCTGCTAAGGGGACAGGACAACTTCACCGCATCAAAGGGACGATGGAGGGGGCCATGTACCGTCAAATCTTGGGTGAGAACCTCCTTCCCTCAGCCAGGGCATTGAAAATGGGTCGTGAATGGGTATTCCAGCATGACAATGACCCACAACACACGGCCAAGGCAACAAAGGAGTGGCTCAAGAAGAAGCACATTAAGGTCCTGGAGTGGCCTAGACAGTCTCCAGACCTTAATCCCATAGACAATCTGTGGAGGGAGCTGAAGGTTCGAGTTGTCAAACGTCAGCCTCGAAACCTTAATGACTTGGAGAAGATCTGCAAAGAGGAGTGGGACAAAATCCCTCCTGAGATGTGTGCAAACCTGGTGGCCAACTACAAGAAACGTCTGACCTCTGTGATTGCCAACAAGGGTTTTGCCACCAAGTACTAAGTCATGTTTTGCAGAGGGGTCAAATACTTATTTCCCTCATTAAAATGCAAATCAATTTATCACATTTTTCACATGCATTTTTCTGGATTTTTTTTTTTGTTATTCTGTCTCTCACTTTTCAAATAAACCTACCATTAAAATTATAGACTGATCATTTTTTTGTCAGTGGGCAAACATACAAAATCAGCAGGGGATCAAATACTTTTTTCCCTCACTGTAAATATGTGGCCTCCTGCCACAACCTGAGGGACAGCCAGTGAAAAGTACCAATGTAACAATAGTATTTGCTATTTTCTTTGGTTTTGGCTTTCATACCTTGCCATGTGGCTTTTCAGTCATGTTGAGACTGCCCTACCACTATTACTTTAACATATTATTATTCTCATGACTAATGTTGTTGTAGTTCTGTTAATGTTAATTTCATTACCACTACTACTAGGCCTCCTATTATTATTATTATTATTAGTAGTAGTAGTAGTAGGACTAGTTTTATTATTATTAGTAGTAGTAGTATTATTATTATTAGTAGTAGCAGTAGCATTAGTAGTATTATTATTATTAGTAGTAGTATTATTATTATTATTAGTAGTAGTATTATTATTATTAGTAGTATTATTGTTATTAGTAGTAGTATTAGTACTAGTTTTATTATTATTATTATTAGTAGTAGTAGTAGAAGTAATAGTAGTAGTATTATTGTTATTATTAGTAGTAGTAGCATTATTATTATTATTATTATTATTAGTAGTAGTAGTAGTAGTAGTAGTAGTAGTAGTATTGTTATTAGTAGTAGTAGCATTAGTATTATTATTATTAGTAGTAGTAGAAGTATTAGTAGTATTATTATTATAATTTTTTGTATTAGTAGTATTATTATTATTATTAATAGTAGTAGTGTTATTATTATTATTATTATTATTAGTAGTAGTAGAAGTAATAGTAGTAGTATTATTGTTATTATTAGTAGTAGTAGCATTATTATTATTATTATTATTAGTAGTAGTAGTAGTAGTAGTAGTAGTATTGTTATTAGTAGTAGTAGCATTAGTATTATTATTATTAGTAGTAGTAGAAGTATTAGTAGTATTATTATTATAATTTTTTGTATTAGTAGTATTATTATTATTATTAATAGTAGTAGTGTTATTATTATTATTATTATTATTATTAGTAGTAGTAGTAGTAGTAGTAGTAGTAGTAGTAGTAGTTGTTTTATAATTATTTGTATTAGTATTCATATTATTATTAGTAGTAGTAGTAGTAGTAGTAGTAGTAGTAGTTTTATAATTATTTGTATTAGTATTCATATTATTATTAGTAGTAGTAGTATTTGTATTATTATTATGCTTTATTACAGTTAGTCAGACCAGTGTAGTTATATGTGTACTTTGACATTGTAAGTAATATAACTTGCCATGTCAATAAAGTCTATTGAATTGAACTGAGAGAGTGAGTGAACGCTTTTACTTTCTCAAAGGGCTTGGTGAAGATCTACTTTCACAGGGAAAGAGGAACCGGTAAGGCAACAGGAACACACACACAAGTGCATCGCAAATGGCACCCTATTCTCTATATAGTCCAACACCTTTGAGGCCTCTGGTCCAAAGCAGCGCAATATGTAGGGAATAGGGTGCCATTTGGGAAGTAAGAACACAGAGTCCTGTTCTGTTTGGAATGAATCAATCAGGTTTTTGAAAAGAGGAGTGAGAAGAAGGTTCACAAGGTCAAAAAACAACTCCTTTCACTTTCCACCCAAATCAAAACTCAAAAGTGAAGCAGGCAAAGAGCTTTCTGAAAGCGGAGAGTCAGTGGTACACCGTGGCTTTTCAAACACTGTGTCTGGGTCCCAAATGGTTCCTTATTCCCTACTTTTGACTTATTCCCTACTTTTGGTCACAAGTAATTCACTATAGGGAATAGGGTGCCATTTGGGACACATCCAGTGCTTTATTCTATTCTTCCAAGAGGAAGACCGGCCTAGACCTTTTCTCTGTAACACTCTGTAATGGGGAAGGGGTGACTTGTGAAGCTTGGCCCTTTGACAAAGAAAGCCTCTTTTGGCATCAAATGAAGAAAACCCACCAACTCTCCCCCTGTATGAGTGACTAGGCCTACATCCTGACCTGTATGGCAGTCTCTCTAGCAGTGAGTGTAGAAAGAAGAAAATCTCCCATGCTGCCAGTATCACTCGTTTATCCAAAGCTTGCCAAAGCGGTCTCTACCTGTCGCTGGAGAATTATATAATGTCAGCCCCAACAAAGATGACCGCCACCGCCACAGACTGGAAATATGGAGGAGAAATTCTCTGTAACCCTTTACTTAAAGCCTTAGGTATAATGCTTTATTACTTGTTATAAGCATGCATGAGCCCTATAAACAAGTGTTAAAATGCATTATAACAGCATTATAATGCATTACACCTTCAGGCTTCACGGCGCAAAGTGTTACCAAAGTGTTACCACCTTACGACAAGGCTCCTTGAGAAAAACGGCTTCTCTACCAGGGAGGCAATATTACAGCTCAAAGTTCTCCTTTCCTTCCCGAATCCTGCCACTTGTTAAAATGGCAATTGAAAGTTACTGTGCAATCACTTGTCTTCTTCGCACGTGTCTTCCACCCAAATTGCAGAGCAACATTTCTTCTCTCCTCTTCCAAGCACATTAGGCGTGCGGCCTAATCAAGGCAAATTGGGCTTAATTGCCTCCTTCCAAAGAGAAGTAACAAGGGGAGAGGAATTGAATAGAATCTGGTGCACTTGTGTCGGAGTTGGTGTGATTTTCTTTCTCGTCTAGCTTCCCTGATTACTCAGAGAGAAAAGAGAGAGAGAAAGAGACAGACGGAGAGAAACAGATGGAGAGAAAGGCCACATGAGGAGAGTGAGCCTACAACAATATATACTTTCTAAGCAATTACATTCAAACTTTGCGATTACATTCAGAAAATATATTTCACTTTCACGTGCACTATTCAAAACAGACTATGACTAAAGCCTTTGGGGTCAATAACAAAAATAAATCTCCAAAAAGAGAGACAAACTGACTAGACTCAAGGGGCTAAGCTGCGAAACAACTAAAGAGAAAAACACAAACTCATTTGTTTGACATTGATTTCACACACAGCCTCTGCTGCAGAGCTGTGTCTCTGGCTGGGTCCTAGTGGACGTTTTTAACAGTTTAATATTGGCAGTGGGAAGCGCCATGGAACAGAAAAACACTACCCGTTATTCCCCACTAATGATCTGAATCTGTGGGGAACAGCTGATCAAGCTGGGTGATCAATGTGTATCTATGGATTTCTTGAAGGTAGGCTCAATACAAACACACACACACACACACACAAACATTTGCATATGCAGACACACACACACACACACACACACTTGGCTTGGGCGGTATCTAGATTTTCATATTTTCATACCGTCCTTCTCTCATACTGGGATTTACAGTATTACCGGCATAGCACACAAGGGGGCGCTAAAATGCAAGAAAAGTCCATTTGGCCTCCATTACCAGAATGCTAACCAATTTAGCGCAAACTAATATCGAAATCACATAGACGCTGTTATTTAAATGCTAACGAACAAAAATAACAAAGTAATTGTAAAGACATGCAAATCCAGCTCATTAAGTTATAAAAGCATAGCTAGTAGAGCTACTGAATGTCATTTTCGGGGAGTGGGGACATTTACAAGTGAAAGTGAATGAGATAAATTGTGCAAATGAACAAAGTTGTGATGCATGCTTTTCTGAAGGAGGAGCAGCATGTGTACAAGGAGCAGAGGGGAGAAGAATGGAGGAGAAAGACAACACTAGTAGGAAGCACCGGGAAACAATGGCAGCTGTACAGCTCTTTGACTTCTGGCAGAAAGCTATAATAAGGTATCTGATGGCAAACATTTTGTAGTGAATTGCATACAAGCGTAACTTCATCACGTCATGTGCGCTGCACAACAGTGACTTTCCAATAGATAAAGAACGCTATGGACTTACCAGCTCCTGCTTTCTCCCGTTGTGCTATTACAAACAAACACCTGGCTTGCTCAAATGTTCTGGGGCACAATGGTAAGCTTCATAATGGAAAATAATGTGACTGGTGAAATGAGGAACGCAATCTGTTTTATCTCCTAAGGTATTGCACAAGTTGACTGCTGATAACAACTTAAAAAGTAGCTACAAATATTCAAATTTATTGAACAACTTCAATGAAGTAGTTTTGACAGTATTGAAAAACCATCTCGTGGCTATTTCCAAATACCCTGGCATACGGTATAGGGTATACCTCCCAAGCCTAACACACACCCACACAAATCTTACATATCTCCCCCTCTCTATCCCACACTATCTCTGATATCTGCTGCAGTATCTTTTCAGTATCTCTGCAGCATCTCTGCAGTATCGCTGATATCTGCTGCAGTATCTCTGCAGTATCTCTGAAATCTGCTGCAGTATCTCTTCAGTATCTCTGCAGTATCGCTGATATCTGCTGCAGCATCTCTGCTGTATCTCTGAAATCTGCTGCAGTATCTCTGCAGTATCTCTGATATCTGCTGCAGTATCTCTTCAGTATCTCTGCAGTATCTCTGATATCTGCTGCAGTATCTCTGCTGTATCTCTGATATCTGCTGCAGTATCTCTTCAGTATCTCTGCAGTATCTCTGATATCTGCTGCAGTATCTCTGCTGTATCTCTGATATCTGCTGCAGTATCTCTTCAGTATCTCCGTGTTGAAACTCTGCAGCTCTTCTGGCAAGCCAGACCAGGTCGGCCTTCCCTCGTCATCCACACCGGTCCAGAGCCAGAAGAAACATCACCAGGTCTCAGAGGACACAGCCCTCCTTCTGTTCAACACAAACCCAGATTATCTGTTGCTGTTCAATTTTCCCTCGGTGTGGAGTCTGGTGCCAACCCCCTGAGCTACAGATTGATGGTCACGCCAGTCAAACAGAGCGGCAGGCTCCTCTGTTCCCCAGAGTGGGTGAGATGCTGATTGGGCCGGATGGAAACCACACGGAGGGAGGACATTTTGGATCAAACATGGAGGACACTATGGTGTCAATTGGATAGACTGGTCATAATGAGAGAAACAGGAAACTATGTTGGTGACCTTGATAAAGCATTGATGCTACAGTGAAGGATCTTTGCTTCATGGTTGAGTGAAGTACACGGATCTACAGTGCAACTATTTTACTCGCATATGATCCTAAATATTTAGCTGTGCGACCTGAAATGTTTATTTAGGAGAACCAGTAGAAAAAAAATCACCCAGATGATAATTGTTGCAATGATTACTTCACTGTACCTGAGAGCCATGGAGAATACACTGAAAGCAGATTCATGACCGTCATGCTTGCAACATTACTACAAAGAAAACGGTTTGTTGCCCCAAATATTTTTATGTGCTACAACATTTTTCAACTAAGACACAGAGTAGAGACCCTGAAGTACTGGAGAGTATCCAGGTAGGGCCTACAAAAGCCAAACCGCCAAGAAATGCATATATTCCTAACTAAAGATGATTCAATGGAAAACAACAATGTCTGAATCAAATCAGAAAGCATGACAATGATTGACTGAGTTCCTAATAGTGTACAAAGCTGCAGCTGTCAATCTTTCAGTTAAAACAATTCCCAAACAGTCTGACGAGAACAAGAAGACTCTCAGAGTTGACAACCTCACCACTACTGGGTACCGTCGTAGAGAACTGTGGGGGCCGTCGTCATTGTATTAATTAGTGTGCACACAGCTACCACAATAACACTAAATGTGTGGTATCTCTGGTTAGCATCAGTCCCATGGTCTGTCCCTGGAGTCTGTGTTGATGGATTGGGTTAACAAGGTTTGGACATGGTCTAAGCTCTTCCCATGTTCCCCCCTTCACTCACTGAAAGACTTCCAGATGATACTATACCAACTTTCTCACTAGAGAAACACACACACACACACATGCACACACACACTTCTCCCATGTTTCAAGTTGGAGAATAGTATAACAAATTCCTGCATTCGGGAAGGTCAATAAATCAATGAGGACAGTGTTTTTTTTTTGAGCGGCGGCTGTGGGGTGATGTGTGTGTGTGTTTGTGTGTGTGGGACGTTTCCTCTCCCACGCTAAAGTGTCCCTGTTAGCGGGAGCACCGTAGCTGTAATTGACAACGGATGGAAACAGGAAATAATTTGATCCCTGTATGCAACCAGAGACAAGGAGGAGCGAGGGAGGCAGAGAGGAGGAGGACAGGGAGGAGAGAGGAGAAAGACAAAGATGGGAGATTGGGGAAAGAGGGGAGGCAGAGGGGAGAGGGAAGGAGACAACGGAAACACTCCTAATGGTTAGTGTAGATTCCGTCAGACAGAGAGGTCGGGGGTCAGGGTTCACTCCCTAAAGGGAGGCAGCAGGATTAACCTTGTCCACTGGTGCTGGGCTAATGGACTGTTCAGACTGTGACGTTACATAAACACATGTAGGACAGGTGTGTGTGTGTGTGTCAGGTGGCAGATCTCCTTTTCCCACTCAGAATAGGGTATCATCAGAGCTGTGTGTGTTTCTGTAAATTCACTGCCTTCACACATATCCTGTGAACCAGCTCTGTGAACCAACTCCAAGCTGTTTAATACGCATTGTGAAACTGAAAGGTACTTTCTTCTTCTCTGAGGCAACACGGCTTCCTCTCATCTAGATAGAGAAGATCTCACCTGTGCGTGTGTGCCCAGTGTCTCACCCCTAGGAGAGGAGAAGTGAAGACCCAGCTAGATTTTCTGCCTCCTTGCCAAGTGTGCTCAACCTATACAGCCCTGTTTGTCTTCTTCATCTCTCCATCTCAAAGAGAGACCACGGAAAATTACAATTGGCTCAGAAAAGGGCAGCATGGCTGGCCCCGTAAATCTCTCATGGTTCAAAAACTACTTGTTTTTGTAAGAAGTGTTGACAAGCTGAATGCACTGAGGTGTCTGTTTAAACTACTAGCACACAGCTCAGACACCCATGCATACCCCACAAGACATGCCACCAGAGGTCTCTTCACAATCCCCAAGTCCAGAACAGACTATGGGAAGCGCACAGTACTACATACAGTGGCTTGCGAAAGTATTCACCCCCCTTGGCATTTTTCCTATTTTGTTGCCTTACAACCTAAAATGAAAATAGATTTTTGGAGGGTTTGTATCATTTAATTTACACGACATGCCTACCACTTTGAAGATGCTAAATATTTTTTATTGTGAAACAAACAAGAAATAAGACAAAAAAACAGAAAACCTGAGCGTGCATAACTATTCACCCCCCCAAAGTCAATACTTTGTAGAGCCACCTTTTGCAGCAATTACAGTCTCAAATCTCTGGAAGACTGAAACAGGTTTCCCTCAAGAATTTCCCTATCTCTTCGGGTATGTATCTATAAGGTTGGCACATCTAGCCACTGGGATTTTTGCCCATTCCTTAAGGCAAAACTGTTCCGCTGGAGTACAACAATCTTTAAGTCATACCACAGATTCTCAATTGGATTGAGGTCTGGGCTATGCCATTCCAAGACATTTAAATGTTTCCCCTTAAACCACTCAAGTGTTGCTTTAGCAGTATGCTTAGGGTCATTGTCCTGCTGGAAGGTGAACCTCTGTCCCAGTCTCAAATCTCTGGAAGACTGAAACAGGTTTCCGTCAAGAATTTCCCTGTATTTAGCACCATCCATCATTCCTTCAATTCTGACCAGTTTCCCAGTCCCTGCCGATGAAAAACATACTGCCACCACCATGCTTCACTGTGGGGATGGTGTTCTCGGGGTGATGAGAGGTGTTGGGTTTGCGCCAGACATAGCGTTTTCCTTGATGGCTAAAAAGCTCAATTTTAGTCTCATCTGACCAGAGTACCTTCTTCCATATGTTTGGGGGAGTCTCCCACATGCCTTGTGGCGAACACCAAACGTGTTTGCTTATTTTTTCTTTAAGCAATGGCTTTTTTCTGGCCACTCTTCTGTAAAGCCCAGCTCTGTGCAGTGTACGGCTTAAAGTGGTCCTATGGACAGATACTTCAATTTCCGCCGTGGAGCTTTGCAGCTCCTTTAGGGTTATCTTTGGTCTCTTTGTTGCCTCTCTGATTAATGCCCTCCTTGCCTGGTCCATGAGTTTGGTGGGCGGCCGTCTTTTGGCAGGTTTGTTGTGGTGCCATATTCTTTCAATTTTTTAATAATGGATTTAATGGTGCTCTGTGGGATGTTCAAAGTTTCGGATATTTTTTTATAACCCAACCCTGATCTGTACTTCTCCACAACTTTGTTCCTGACCTGTTTAGAGAGCTCCTTGGTCTTCGTGGTGCCGCTTGCTTGGTGGTGCCTCTTGCTTAGTGGTGTTGCAGACTCTGGGGCCTTTCAGAACAGGTGTGTATATATACTGAGATCATGTGACAGATCATGTGACACTTAGATTGCACACAGGGGGACTTTATTTAACTAATTATGTGACTTCTGAAGGTAATTGGTTGCACCAGATCTTATTTAGGGATGTCATAGCAAAGGGGGTGAATACATATGCACCCATCACTTTTCTGTTTTTATTTTATTTTTTTTATTTTTCAAACAAGTTATTTTTTTCATTTCACTTCACCAATTTGGACTATTTTGTGTATGTTCATTACATGAAATCCAATTACAGGTTGTAATGCAACAAAATAGGAAAAACGGCACGGGGGATGAATACTTTTGCAAGGCACTGTAGAGCCATGACTACATGGAACTCTATTCCACATCAGGTAACTGATGCAAGCAGTAGAATCAGAGTTAGAAAACAGATAAAAATACACCGTATGGAACAGCGCAGACTGTGAAGTGACACACACAGGCACAGACACACATACACATGATAACACACACACTCTACACACAAGTACACATGGATTTTGTATTGTAGATATGTGATAGTAGAGTAGTGGCCTGAGGGAACACACTTAATGTGTTGTGAAAAGTGTTATGAAATGTAACGTAATTTAATATTTTAAATTGTTGATACAGTAACTGCCTTCACGTTGCTGGAAAGAGGAAGAGAGTAGCTGCTGGGGATCCTAAATAAATACACATTTAATCTCTTCATGTCATCTCTCTATCTCATCCCTCCATCTCTTCTCCATACAGCTTTAGCATCAGCACCATTGGGCTGAGTCACCTCCCATCACCATCCTCTCAATAGCACTAGCATCTTTCTCACTCACCTCAATCTCACTCACCCACTCAATCTATTCTACCGGTGCTATTCCCTTTCCATGTGTCAGTGTGTCAATGACTTAGCGAGGCTCATCTTCTGATTCAACCAGCTGACAGTGAACGGAGACCACTTCCACTCTATTCTCTCTTGTTTCTGCCAAACACACGGACCGTGGATGTGGGCCAACCTCATGAAGCTGGTTGAGAGAATGCTAAGAGTGTGCAAAGTTGTCCTCAAGACAAAGGGTGGCTACTTTGAAGAATCTCAAATATAAAATATATTTTGATTTGTTTAAAAAGATTTTGGTTACTACATGATTCCATATGTATTTCATATTTTTGATGTCTTCACTATTATACAATGTAGAAATTAGTAAAAATAAAGAAAAACCCTTGAACAAGTAGGTGTGTCCAAACATTTGACTGGTACTGTATATATATACGAATGAGAGAGAGAGAAAGAGAGAAAGAGACATTTTCCATTTGGGAGAGTTTCTGCAAATCCGTGTTTTTCCAAGCAGCACTGAGTTAATAGTTTATTGACATGAATTAATTAGTAAATATGTCTCTGCTGCTCTTCAGTTAAAAGCACTTCGACAGATTACAGGATAAATTCTGGGAGAGATAAGTGGATGTTTCTATTTAGTATTGAGGAGGGCTGCGAGGGGGTAGAAAACATACTTATCAGACACGCTAGCATCCAGATCTGATTAACTGAATGTCACATTGAGAGGGACCTCACGGAGTGACACACACACACATAAACCCTCTCCATCTGAGCTGGCTGTAGACACACACATGCTTGACGCACGCATGCAGGAACACACATACACACGTACACACACACACACACACACACACACATACACACGTACACACACACACAGAGACTCCGCTGCTTCACTCCATCTGCAGGTTCTCTGTTTTTGCTACAGTGCTTAATTGTAATCCAGCCAGACAAACAAAACGCCCAAGGTGAAAATCCCATCATTATCATTGTGTGCTGTATGTCGGCGGGCTCTAGGCTAATCTCGCTTCTGTTAGTTTACCTAGCATTAAGCTAATCCTTGAGCCAACATGGCCGACCTTTGGCCCCCGGCTGGGACTTCCCGCATTGTATGCGTGTGAGCAGACTGCTGATGGGACTCAAGTGAAGGGGGAGCTCTGGCCGCTGATCAAACTGGATGATATGACACAGTTGTCTTAAAGAGGGACTCATACAGAGCCAATGACTGTATGTGTGGGGAAGGGGGGGGTGTGTGTGTAGGGAGGTAAACAGTGGGTTTAATGGGGGAACTGCAGCTCCAAAGGTGACCTGTCAGGTGACCTCCAGATGTGGTCACTACCATGTGATGGTTGTTAAAAAGAGGAGAGAGAGAGAGAGAGAGAGAGAGAGAGAGAGAGAGAGAGAGAGAGAGAGAGAGAGAGAGAGAGAGAGAAAGAGGGAGATAGAGAGAGAAAGAGAGCGAGAGAGAGAGAGAGAGAGAGAAAGAGGGAGATAGAGAGCGAGAGAGAAAGAGAGAGAGAGAGAGAGAGATAGAGAGAAAGAGAGAGAGAGAGAGAGAGAGAGAGAGAGAGAGAGATTGGGTGGGGTGGTAAGATTATAGTGCTGTCTCAGGTTGCTGGTCCTCTAGGCAGTGGTGGACAAAGTACCCAATTGTCATACTTGAGTAAAAGTAAAGATACCTTTTACTCAAGTAAAAGTGAAAGTCACCCAGTAAAATACTACTTGAGTAAAAGTCTCAAAGTAGTTGGTTTTAAATATACTTAAGTATCAAAAGTAAATGTAATTGCTAAAATACACTTAAATATTGAAAGTGAAAGTATAAATCATTTCAAATTCCCTATATTAAATAATCCAGATGGCATCATTTTCTTGTTTTTTTTAATTTACGGATAGCCAGAGGCACACTCCAACACTCAGACATCATTTACAAACGAAGCATTTGTGTTTAGTGAGTCCACCAGATCAGAGGCAGTAGGGATGACCAGGGATGTTCCTTTGATAAGTGCCTGAATTGGACCATTTTTCTGTCCTGCTAGCCATGCAAAATGTAACGAGTACTTTTGGGTGTCAGGGAAAATGTATGGAGTACAAAGTACATTCTTTTTTTTAGGAAAGTAGTGAAGTAAAGTAAAAGTTGTCAAAAATGTAAATAGTAAAGTAAAGTACAGATACCACAAAAAAACTACTTAAGCAGTACTTTAAAGTATTTTTACTTAAGTACTTTACACCACTGCCTCTAGGGAGTGTTGGTGCTCTACTCTGCTGTGTCAGACATGACCACAGTGACTCTATCATCTATACTGAGGTTAACTGAAGGGCACACACACACACATGCCCATGCACTACCATTAACAAGCACACACACATGCAGAGGCACTACCATTAACAAACACATACACATGCCGAGGCACTACCATTAACAAACACATACACATGCCCATGCACTACCATTAACAAACACATACACATGCCCATGCACTACCATTAACAAACACATACACATGCCCATGCACTACCATTAACAAACACACACACATGGAGAGGCACTACCATTAACAA
The DNA here is from genome assembly GCA_003317085.1 of Hucho hucho. Classification (NCBI taxonomy): domain Eukaryota; kingdom Metazoa; phylum Chordata; class Actinopteri; order Salmoniformes; family Salmonidae; genus Hucho; species Hucho hucho. The sequence goes on along the minus strand of QNTS01003363.1, from coordinate 41,812 downwards.
ACACATACACATGCCCATGCACTACCATTAACAAACACATACACATGGAGAGGCACTACCATTAACAAACACATACACATGCCCATGCACTACCATTAACAAACACACTGCCCCCATCCCCCCCCCACACACACACACTAACAAATATGAGACACACCATTACAATACACACATTAGCCAACCAACACAGCACACACACAGTTCAATTAACTCACAGTGTGAATCTAAACTCTTTATTTAAAACATTTGCATTGTTTTGTCAGCTGAACTTTCCTTCTCTCCTAATCACACATCTCCAATTGAGTTTCTTTCTTAACACACAGATACACTCACACGCACACAGACACACACTCACACAGACACACAGACACTCACACACAGACACACACACACACACTCACACACACACACACACACACACACTCACACACACACACACACACACCCACACACAGACACAGACACTCACACACAGACATACACTCACACACAGACATACACACACACCCACACACAGACACACACACACTCACACAGACACACACACACTCACACAGACACTCACACACAGACATACACACACAAACTAACCGCATCATCAGAATGCAGGGTGGCATACTGCTCATCCCGTTCTGAATCATCAAACAAAAGCCACTATGGATGAAATATGAATTTCCAGTCCATCTCCCTCCAAGGTGAAGTGCCACACAAAGCAGTTAGCAGAGTGGGCTGGGATAATGAATGTGTCAGTTGGGGGCTGGGTGGGTGTTTGTGTGTGGCTGTGCATGGTTAACTAGACATTCATATCCCATGTAGCTGCCATTACCTGGCCAATGAGTAATCATTGAAAAAGAAGAGAGACAGAGAGAAGAGAGAGAGAGAGAGAGAGAGAGAGAGAGAGAGAAACAGAGAGAGACAGAGAGAGACAGAGAGAAGAGAGAGAGAGAGAGAGACACAGAGACAGAGACAGAGACAGAGAGAGACAGAGACAGAGACAGAGACAGAGAGAAACAGAGAGAGAAGTGCAGGGCTGATATGGGTTTGTAGTGGGCAATGGGGCTTGAGGTAAAGGAACTTTGGCTGTCAGGTGTGGAGAGTGATTCATGGGAAACAGTACACGTCAGGCTTGAAGTGCTCTTGGGTTCCTATAGTGAGTTCTGCGTGTGTGGAGAGAAGTTTATGTATATCTCTCTAAAAGGAGTGAGAAAAAAGAGAAGTCACACACAAGAGTGCATGTAGACACACACACACTCTCCCACCCCCTCTGTCACACAGTCCCTCTCACTCTCCCATCAACACACACACAACCTCCTGTTTGCGGTGGAGGGGAGGATTTCAAGGGCCTCACTTCACTCTGAAGTTGATTATAATAATGGCTGATGATTGCGACATTGTAAACCTTTTCTAATTGCTCATCAGTGCTTTCATTTGAGGCTGATTTCAAACGGCTGCACCACACACCCTTCCTGTGAAGGAGAGAGAGAGAGAGAGGGGGGGCAGAGGGAGAGAGAGACAGAGACGAATAGAGAAAGAGGGGATGGTGGCTTCAGTAGCACATGGATGATTCCTCACATTCCTCTTTGTAGTCTCCCCAGATCAAACGCATGCCTCCTGGTAAACTCATCTAAGCCCATTCATTCTCACTGCTTCCTGAGTTTACATCAAGCACAAGGAAGGCCTTCTCGGATGTACCTGAGAAAGGTTTGTGATTGACTTTGATTACAGATATCTAGTGTAAAAGGGTATATTTAACTATAAGACAAAAGAGGGCGCTGTCAGAGACATTTGAGGAGGTTCTATGCAATTATAAAGAGTGATCCCTTACGAAGAGCACCACATGAACATATGCACTGACATTTGTGCTGAGTAACACACATTTCTGGGCCCTGCTGGTTAGAGGATACCTTGAGAAAGGGACAATTATGTCCTAATGGGGCCACCGTACCATCTGACGACGGGTCACACAGCAACACACGCACGCAGGCACACACACACACACACACACACACACACACACACACACACACACACACACACACACACACACACACACACACACACACACACACACACACACACACACACACACACACACACACACACACACACACACACACACACACACACAGTGACACAAACACACATACATACAATGACACACACACACACAGCAGAGTACCTGGGAGTTGAGGCCTTGACAGACAGTGACCTGAAAAACTCCATGTAATTCCCTCAAATCTCAGACAGATTAATCTCTATTATTATTGGAACAAAGGTGGGAGGGGAGACAGGAGGATAGGGGGGGGGGCTGGATGACATGAGGCTGCTTTAAAATCTGTGTCACTAACTGGTCTTAGTGTACAAGCTATCACAGATTCTGCAGAAAGAGAAGTAACAGAGAGAGGGAAGTGAGAGTGGGACATCCCAAGTGTGTCTGTGGCTGTCTGTGCCTCACAATAACCTTAACAGTGTAGTGGACTTTATTCATTATAAATAGAGTGGAAAAGCAGGACAGTCAATAAGCACGTCGATCCATTGGGCTGTCATTCACAATAGTACTTTACTGCATATGAGCATTGTACTGCATCATATGATCACTGTACTGCATCATATGATCACTGTCCTGCACCATATGAGCATTCTACTGCACCATGTGATCACTGTACTGCATAATATGATCATTGTACTGCACCATATGATCATTGTACTGCACCATGTGATCACTGTACTGCATAATATGATCATTGTACTGCACCATGTGATCATTGTACTGCACCATGTGATCACTGTACTGCATAATATGAGCATTGTACTGCACCATATGAGCATTGTACTGCATAATATGAGCATTGTACTGCACCATTTGATCATTGTACTGCACCATATGATCAATGTACTGTACCAAATGAGTATTGTACTGCACCATATGGTCATTGTACTGCACCATATGATCATTGTACTGCACCATATGATCATTGTACTGCACCATATGATCATTGTACTGCACCATATGAGCACTGTACTGTACCATATGAGCACTGTACTGCACCATATGAACATTGTACTGCACCATATGATCATTGTACTACACCATATGAGCATTGTACTGCACCATATGATCATTGTACTGCACCATATGATCATTGTACTGCACCATATGA
>QNTS01003363.1:18313-34191 GCA_003317085.1 Hucho hucho | reverse complement strand
CAAGACTGACCTTCCTCTGCTATCCTCTCCTCTTCTCTCCTGTCTTCTCCCGCTACATTCTTTCTCTCTCCAAGACTGACCTTCCTCTACTATCCTCTCCTCTTCTCTCCTGTCTTCTCCCGCTACATTCTTTCACTCTCCAAGACTGACCTTCCTCTGCTATCCTCTCCTCTTCTCTCCTGTCTTCTCCCGCTACATTCTTTCTCTCTCCAAGACTGACCTTCCTCTACTATCCTCTCCTCTTCTCTCCTGTCTTCTCCCACATTACTATCTGTCCATGGTCAGTAACACACTGCCTGGTCTGCCTGTCTGATTGCCTGTCTGCCTGCCTCCCTGCCTGTCTTCCTGTCTGCCTGCCTCCCTGCCTAGCTGGCTTTCTGCCTGCGTCCCTGCCTGCAGACACAATCTGAACAGGGAATCAAGTTTCACTTATGGGGAGCAAGAGACTGAAATCATCCCACAGAGAACCAGAACAAAGGAACAACGTTTAATTAAAATCAAATCAAATATCAATATCAAATCTGATGTTATTGGTTACATACACATGGTTAGCAGATGTTATTGCGAGTGTAGCGAAATGCTTGTGCTTCTAGTTCCGACAGTGCAGTAATATCTAACAAGTAATCTTAAGTAACAACAACTACCTTAAACACACAAATCTAAGTAAAGGGATGGAATAAGAATATATACAAATAAATTAATATGCGATGCGTGTTAATAATGTACGAGTGTGTTGTCATCAGGGTTACATGTCCTGAAGGCAAATGTCACTTAAAGTTGTTTTGTCTGGCGGTTGCCATGGTACCGTCATGTGTTGTCGCTTCTGCTGATGCACGTTCCCAGCCTAGACTTGTGCTGTGTACTTCAGCAAGATGGAATCTGTGACATTCTTCCTGAATGTGTCATAGGTACGTCCAGTTGATCTCTGAGGGCAACCTCTAGCAGATAAGAAGTTCACAACACTGTCTACTTGCTCACACACAGTCATAGACACATACTGAATTCACACAGACACAGACACATACTGTATTCACACAGTCACAGACACATATTGTATTCACACAGTCACAGACACCTACTGTATTCACACAGACACAGACACAGACACATACTGTTTTCACACAGACACCTACTGTATTCACACAGACACAGACACAGACACCTACTGTATTCACACAGACACAGACACATACGGTATTCACATAATCACAGACACCTACTGTATTCACACAGACACAGACACATCCTGCACTCACACAGACACAGACACCTACTGTATTCACACAGACACAGACTGTATTCACACAGAGACATATTCATACAGCACAGTAGATATGTGGGAGCTCAGTTCAACCCCTGTCTTCATGCAGCAATTCAGTACTGTTTGTTGGTCAGGCCATGGTGCCTGTGTGTGTGTGTGTGTGTGTGTGTGTGTGTGTGTGTGTGTGTGTGTGTGTGTGTGTGTGTGTGTGTGTGTGTGTGTGTGTGTGTGTGTGTGTGGGTGTGCGCCTGTCCACGTGTGTGTGAGACGTCCCCTATAATGAACCCTTGCCTAAGGCCTTGTATTGGAGGAAGGCATCAATGAGGGATCAGGGGGCTGTTCCAGATTGCCTCTCCCAGGGGAGGGTTAGCAACATGTCAGCCTGGCTGTGTGTTGTTACTGGGGGCTCTGCATCCACGCACCGATGCTCCCCAACGTGCCCCACCACCGCATGGGATACCCTAAATGAAACATGTCTACAGCGCAATCAATAACTGGAGGAACAGAGAGAGAAGGGGGGGGATAAGAGAGAGAGAGAGAGAGATAGAGGGGGATAAAAATAGGGAGGAAGAGGGGAGACAAGGACGGAGAATGGAAGAGAGAAGAGAGGAGGATAAAAAGTGAGTGAAAGAGACAGTGAGACAGGCTGACTTGTACGTACTGTCCAGGGAAATTAGTAGTGAGCTGAGCTGTAGCACAAGGCAGGCCCCTTCCAACTCAACCTAAGGTTTTCACTCACTCCTTAAATGGAGCAAGAGGTTTGTGTAACCTGGGAAACCGCTGGGCGGGCGGATGGCAGTTGACTGTGAGGGGAAGGAAGGAGTAGAAAAGGGAGGGGGGAAATCTATTTCAATGTCCTTTCACTCAACAATGTTGTCTTCTATAACGTATTCTCCCCTCACACTTCTCTCTGTTAAGATGGTACTGTATGTTACACCTCAAAGTTAGGAAGAGAGTTTGAAATGTTTCTACTGTACATCTCTGGGAGTGTATGAAAAGGCGAGAGAGGGCAGAGAGAGGGTATCCCGAAATATCTATGAATACTACAAGGCAGAGAGAATTGACTTGACAGAGTGAATGGTACACATTCATGCCAATAAAGCGTATTTGAATTTGAAGGAACTTTTATGGGAGAGGTGTTCTGAGGGGGGAAAAGGACAGGAGAAGACACAAAACAAATGAAGGTTTATCCAGGAGTTAAGGAGGCTTGAGAGGGAGAAGACCATGAGCGAGTGAGTGTGAAATCAGGATGGAGGAGAAAGAGGAGAGACAGGACTGAACGGCTATGTCCTTGTATTGAAGACAGGAGAAAAGCCAAGAACGGACGGTTTATCCGTGGGCAGAGGAGCCTAGAGAAAGGGTGATCTGTGGGATGAGGCAGGGTGGAGACAGGATCTTTAGACTGATATGGAAGCAAGAAACAGACAGCGGTAAGGGTGAGCCTGAGAGCCTGTCAAGAGCCAGAGAGCCAGAGGGCCTGATCTAGGATCTAGGTGGATCTGCCTGTCTGCCTGCCTGACGGTGGGTCTGGGTGATTGCGGTGGATATTACTGCTGAGGCCCCTGCTGTTGGAAACCCTACTCCTCACCATCCTACATCGGGCCAACAGCCACAGACGTCTCCTAGGGACCGTGGGCCAACCAGCCGTCTCGTAGGGACCGTGGGCCAATCAGGAGACTTGGACCCTGGCGTTCTGGAAGCTTTGAGAAACCTGACGCCCACCCACTTCTGTTCTGACAACCATATGCATTACTGTACATCTGGCGCTAGGCTTCTTACACACATGCAGATGCGCACACACACACACACACACTCACCGCCCCGCTGTGGTTTCGTCAAGGTTTGTTATGATGAATATTGAGAAAATTCATCTTTGCCTTGCAGCAGCTGGGCTTGACGTTATAGTCTTGTTAAAAAACTAAAAGAGAGAGAGGGAGATTCAATCAGTGGGCCATATTCAAATGTGCTTTGTCTATGTCACTGCCAGTGGTGTAAAGTACTTAAGTAAAAATACTTAAGTCGTTTTTTGGGGTATCCGTACTTTACTTTACAATTTACTTTTACTCCACTACATTCCTAAAGAAAATAATGTACTTTTTACTCCTTACACTTTCCCTGACACCCAAAAGTACTTGTTACATTTTGAATGCTTAGCAGGACAGGAAAATGGTCCAATTCAGGCACTTATCAAGAGAACATCCCTGGTCATCCCTTCTGCCTCTGATCTGGCAGACTCACTAAACACAAACGCTTTGTTTGTAAATTATGTCTGAGTGTTGAACTGTGAACCTGGCTATCCAAAAAAAAAAGAAAATCGTGTCGTCTGGTTTGCTTAATATAAGACATTTTAAATTATTTATACTTTTACTTTTGATACTTAAGTACATTTAAAACCAAATACTTTTTGACATTTACTCAAGTAGTATTTTACTGGGTGACTTTCACTTTTACTTGAGTAATTTTCTTTTAAGGTACAGTTGAAAGTTTACAAGTTAACATACACTTTTTCAACCACTCCACAAATTTCTTGTTAACAAACTATAGTTTTGGCAAGTCGGTTAGGACATCTACTTTGTGCATGACACAAGCAATTTCCAAAGCCTGAAGGTACCACGTTCATCTGTATAAACAATAGTACGCAAGTATAAACACCATGGGACCACGCAGCCGTCATACTGCTCAGGAAGGAGACGCGTTCTGTCTCCTAGAGATTAACGTACTTTGGTGCGAAAAGTGCAAATCAATCCCAGAACAACAGCAAATTACCTTGTGAAGATGCTGGAGGAAGCAGGTACAAAGTATCTATATCCACAGTAAAATGAGTCCTATATCGACATAACCTGAAAGGCCGCTCAGCAAGAAAGAAGCCACTGCTCCAAAACTGCCATAAAAAAGCCAGACTACGGTTTGTAACTGCACATGGGGACAAAGATTGTACTTTTTGGAGAAATGTCCTCTGGTCTGATGAAACAAAAATAGAACTGTTTGGCCCTAATGACCATCGTTATGTTTGGAGGAAAAAGGGGGAGGCTTGCAAGCGAAGAACATCATCCCAACTGTGAAGCACGGGGGTGGCAGCATCATGTTGTGGGGGTGCTTTGCTGCAGGAGGGACTGGTGCACTTCACAAACTAGATGGCATCATGACGAAGGAAAATTATGGGGATATATTGAAGCAACATCTCAAGACATTAGTCAGGAAGTTAAAGCTTGGTCGCAAATGGACAATGACCCCAAGCATACTTCCAAAGTTGTTGCAAAATTGCTTAAGGACAACAAAGTCAAGGCCTACAAACCTGACTCAGTTACACCAGCTCTGTCAGGAGGAGTGGGCCAAAATTCACCCAACTTATTGTGGGAAGCTTGTGGACGGCTACCCGAAACGTTTGACCCAAGTTAAACAATTTAAAGGCAATGCTACCAAATACTAATTGAGTGTATGTAAACTTCTGACCCACTGGGAATGTGATGAAATAAATAAAAGCTGAAATAAATCATTCTCTCTACTATTATTCTGACATTTCACATTCTTAAAATAAAGTGGTGATTCTAACTGACCTAAGACAGGGAATTTTTACTAGGATTAAATGTCAGGAATTGTGAAAAACTGAGTTTGAATGTATTTGGCTAAGGTGTATGTAAACATCCGACTTCAACTGTATCTTTACATTACCTTAAGTATGAAAATTGGGTACTTTTTCCACCACTGGCCACTGGTGAAGGCTGTGAGTGATTGTTACTTCTGTTCATCAAACAAGATTTAGATGACAGAATTAGATGGCAGACTAGTTCCCTTCACCCTCACATAGACAGTGTTGAAGACACACTTCATGTACCATTCCTGCTTCCTATACTATTCTTAACAGGCATTTGGAATAGGACAGGGAGCTTAGGGAGGCTGGTTTAGCCCAGGAAACACATTCAATTGCCTGAGACTAACCTGTACCCCCGTACATTGACTCGGTACCGGTACCCCCTGTATATAGCCTCGTTACTCATATTTTATTGTGTTACTTTTTTATAATTTTTTTTACTTCAGTTTATTTAGTAAATATTTTCTTAACTCTATTTCTTGAACTGCATTGTTGGTTAAGGGCTTGTAAGTAAGCATTTCACGGCAAGGTCTACACCTGTTGTATTCGGCGCATGTGACAAATACAATTTGATTTGATTTGAGATGGAGGTGGACCCAAAGAGGGTAATAGCAACAGACTGGCTGATCTGATCTGCTTGCCGACAGTGAAATGACATTTCTGCTAGTACTGGGTGTTCTACATACAGGAGTGTTTAGAACAACCTGGTGTAGCAGAGTGCACACACACACACACAAACAAACACACACTAAATCTCACCGTCATTTGTTCCCATTTAGCCAACAGATTCTGCCAACAGCATTACTCACTGCAGAGAAGAACTGGAGACAAAGCCCAGATAACTGCCACAATGAGTCCATGCTAAATTGATAACAAACAAAACGGCTGTGCAAAACCGGAGCTGTCTGCTGTACTGTACTCTCTGCTAAAAACGCTAAAATGGATGGAGCGAGAGAGAGAGAGAGCGCAAGAGAGGAGGGAGAGAGGGAGAGAGAGAGAGAGAGAGTAGCAGTGGTATTGCTTGTATGGTATGCTTGTATGACCCCCTCCAGTCTAATATACTCTGTCAGTACCGTAAGTGGACATAAAAAGATACAAATCAGAACCCAAAATCCTATCATTACAAAAGAATGAGACAAAGCATGTGAGAGAGAGAGAGAGAGAGAGAGAGAGAGAGAGAGAGAGAGAGAGAGAGAGAGAGAGAGAGAGAGATGTTTGATTTGGAGAGTTTCTGCGATAGTAAATAGATAGTCATTATACTGGAACATTGCACTCTGGGGTATCATTAAAGGATTGAATTGTGTTAGGGCCGTTCAACATGCCGCTAATTCAGGCCCTCGGAGATGTAATGGCTAGTCTGTCCACTGACATCTGAAAGAGGAGAAGCAACACGAAAACAGCAGAGACCAATTAGGCCTTTTCTATCATATTACAGGAGCGACGCAGCGGCTGGAACAGCCTGAGCAGAGATGATGTACGCAGCATAGTGCATTATGACATTAACAGAGTTCCATCTGTATGATGATGTAATCGAGCGGAGGATAGTACGCAGGGCGTGAGAGAGAGAAACAGAGAGGTTAGGGTTTAATGGCGGTTGCCCGGTGACAAACAGAAGAGGAGGAACGAAGGGTACGGTTGGTAAGGTGATATTTGACAGGTATCGCGGTCACCAAGCACACCTCCCTAAAGTGGAAGAGGAAATAAGTGAAACATTTCAGTGAAATGAGTGAGTGATTATTTGGGGTAAAAACCTTGGTCAGGTTCAGTAGAACACACAGCATCAATCGTTTGCTGATTATTTTCTACTTTTGAGCATTCGATTAACCCCATTTGGAGGGAAAAGAGGAACAACATTCCAACTACACTGGTAGTCCATCAAACTCTTCTGTTATTAGATCAAGAGGGACCAAACCAAGCCAAGAGGAAAAATGGTGTAAAACCAAAAAAGAACTGAGGCCAACAAAAAAAACTAAAACTGCAAGCGTGCTTTTGGCAGGCCGTTGTCACATATGCAGTGAAGTCCTGAAAACCTGCCGTTTGTCATGTTCCATCTGAGACCCCCAGCAACTGACAAATGGCATCCCAGGCTGCTCTGCTCTCACTACCAGCTCCACCATAGGAAAGAGAGGCGGACCTCTCCAACTGTGGTTGTATTCAGTAGGGCTGTACCAAAATGTTTTAAAACGGGAAAACGGCAATGAATGTCTCTTATTGGACAAGTTGAGGTAGTACAATCCCTGTTTCCCTGTGTTTTCACTCTACTGAACACAACCCAGTAGAGGGTCCTGATGGAGATATATCCCGCTCTGAACCAGCCCCACAGAACGACATGAACAACAATCTCACTGTGTGTGTTTATGCTCTTCATGTCTTATTTGAGTAATTTGCGGGTTTGATTTGCTCAAGTCACAAAGAACGACGTGACTTTGAAACACTTCAGTCGTGGTGAATTCAAAGAGCCATGGGTATTTAAAAAAACAAAACACAAGGTTAGGTCCCCTCTCTTTTGTATCAGGCTGCTTGGGATGTGTTACACGGGCTGATAAGAGATGAAGAAAGCAGCGTGACACAGAGGTATCATTTGCCTACAAAAAAAGTCATCAGGATGGCAGTGTGAGACCACTGCTTCTGGAGACTGGATAACACTCAACGCAACGGTGGAACGACAGGGAGTGCAGCCAATGTCGATTGGGACGGTCATTGCGGGGCAGGTTCCCAGGGACGAGTACAGTAGGTACGTCAGGGGGGTGGCTGAGGAAACAAAACAAAACTGTATCAAAGTCATTTCACTGGCTGGCGGAATTGGTAATGGAGAAAGTCGACAGGGTGACTGGTAGGAGAAACAAGGAAGCAAGGCAGAGCGGCCCGGGGATCTGCCTGTGAGATAAACATCTTGACATAGATGGCTTCATCTGACACATTCACAATGCCACAGCGCAAAGACCAATGAGGTTGAAAAGAGAGAGAGAAATCTGACACTGGAATATCGGAGAAGGCAAACGGTAATGGTGTCAACGAGAGGGCAAATGACACCCAGTGCTAAGCCATCCAATGGAGAGATGAGGGGAAAACGATCTACACGATCCTTTGTGGAGTAAAAGGTCATTTGCATTAAATGACATAACCCATTAGGGGCTAATTCATGTTCTTGGATGCCATCTTGAGAAACAAGAGTGTCCTGCTGTCTGACAAAGTGCATTCTGGGTAAATTAGCACAAATTACTGAGAACGGAGAGAGAGTTCCTGTGTCCCAAATGGTCCTATGAGCTCTGGTCAAAAGTAGTGCACTACTGTACATCGGGAATAGGGTGCCATTTGGGACGCAATCAGTGTCTACTGGCAACTTCACATTAGGGATAATGGTCGATGGATAGCTGCTACTTTTGCTCTGAAAATCATCCATTTCAGTAAACAGAAACTGATTGATATTTGAGGCAATAACAGCGACACCATTAGTGATTCTCCCTCTGCGAATCGCACCGCCACGCCAAACAATTTGTTTCTTCAGTTTTTTTAATGGATCTCAGAATAAATGAGTGTTGTCCGTCGTCGTCGAGCTTCCCGGTAAAAAGCGTTCACAAAGACAACTCTCCCCATTCTACTTTATGGCCAGACCCGAAACCCACGCTTTGATCGTTAACTAACAAGAAAAGGAACAAAGGTAAAGCGCCTGTAGAAAGCCCATAAAACGGCTAAGTTTCCCAGGGTCTGGACTGACAACAAAACTTCAGATGTAAATTCAAATTACCAGGACCAACCGACAACAACGCCCAAAAAAGGGCTTTTGAGAAAACATTGTTCTCAGTGGTCGTTAACCTATCAGAGAGGTTTTCCACTTCCAGAACTCCTAGCTTGCTGTGTGCTCCGGGGGTGGACCCTAATGAAACAACCATTATGGAAATGAGAAATAGGCTGAGAGTGGGGAGAAACAAGAGAGAGAGCTTTCTTCTCTTCTGGGTTTAGGGAGCTTGTTAGTGCAGCCCAACGAGAGAGCTGGAGACAATCCCAGACACCTGGCTACCCAAGGACCACCAGGGGAAAGGATCAACCCTGGGTCCCAAATGGCACCCTATTCCCTATTTAGTGCACTACTTTTTACCAGAGCCCTATCCCTGGTCAAAAGTAGTCCACTATATAGGGAATAGGGTACCATTTAGGATGCAACAATATGAAGGAGTGAAAGGGGCCCAGGCCCCCCACCACACCACCACGCAGAAGAAAACAGCCCACTCTGGGAACCAAAGCTGGGCTTAGCAGGCAAAGAGAGAGCACTTATCAACAATCTGGGACTCACAAACGAGAGCTCAGATAGAGGGACAGAGAAATAGGGAGGGACGGAGAGAGAGAGGGACAGAGAGAGATGGCGGTAAGAAGGAGAGAGAGGGAGAGAAAGAGAGGTAGGGAGGGGGAAGATAAGTGTGCAATGGGGCCCCTGCATCTCTGAGTGCATTTCTCAGTTCACGAGTGAAGAGCTCAGTCACATCACAGAGAAAGCCAATGGAACCCCAGAGCCCAATGCTCCGAGCCAAAACGCTAACCTCCCTCCCACACTCAGAGCAGAGAACAAAGAAGAGTTCCAAACAATGGAGGGTCCTTCTAGAACCAAAACAGGCTGCAGAGCAGACAGGCCACTCCAGAGAGTCCTTCTCATCCTCCACAGTGAAAGGCTCAGAGTGGCTCCGCTTCCCCGCTTCTCATATCGTCAAGGAGTTCCTTCCATCCGCTCTTCAGAATTCACAGTTCCACAGGGGTGAAACAATGGTGGAATAGAGAGGAAATGGAAAGGGGGGGACGGACCAAGAGTGGATTGGAGGCTGGTTAATCAATGTCTCTCCAAGATGGAGGAATAGCTTTCATTAGAGTGCCAAACCCAGAAACAGCTGACAGTACACAACTCAGGCCTCTAGAAATGCAGGCCTCCGGGGCTGAGGTCCTCCTGTCCTGCTGCTTGTCCTCTTCCTCTCTGCGTTCCCCCATCGATTAATGTCAATGAATGTCCAGAGAACACACACACACACCTGGCTCCTTGGCTACCCAGGTTAAAATCGGTCCCAGATTAGATTATTTATAGAGTGAAAACGAGCAGAGATGTTGGTCCCCCAATACACCAAACTGAACTGGCTAAGAAATTGTCCACTTCAACATTAGATGCCTCAGTCAACCTACTTACTCAGTCAATTATGCACGCTTGCTCACAAACTGTTGTGATGGGCAGGAGATTACATTCATTTTATGTCAACCCATCATATTGTTCAAATAGTGGGCTTGGATCCCCTTAGTGATTCATATCTACACTGAGTGTACAAAACATTAAGAACACCTTCCTAATATTGCCCATGTTGACTCTAATGCTTTCCACACCACCTTTGGGTGGTGGACCATTCTTGATACACACAGGAAACGGTTGAGCGTGAAAAACGCAGCACTGCAGTTCTTGACACACAAACCGGTCAATCAGGTGACATCAATAACGGGTCGTAGCGTTCACCTGGTCAGTCTGTGCCATGGAAAGAGCAGGTAGCCTGGTGGGTAGGAGCGTTGGGTCTGTAACCGAAAGGTTTCTGGATGGAATCCCTGAGCTGACAAGTCAAGAGTTAGTTGTTCTGCCCCTGAGCAAGGCAGTTAACCCACTGTTCCCTTGGTGCCGATGATGATTAAGGCAGCCCCCTGCACCTCTCTGATTCAGAGGGGTTGGGATAAATGTGGAAGATGCATTTCAGTCGTACAGCTGGCTAGGTATCTTTCTTTCATGTATCAGTCCTTTAGCCTACAGCAATACCACCTTCTCCTAAATTCTCTTAATGCAGGATTTCTCCCATGGAGGAGATCTCTCTCTCTCTCTCTCTCTCTCTCTCTCTCTCTAGCATTTATAATCTCCCATCTCTCTCTTCCCCGGTCTTTTAAAGTCTTTCATTTAAACCACCCCCCACCCCACACTATAGTGCTGGCAATTAATCCCAGGGATTGAGACAGGAAGCCGCAGGAGTACCAGGCCGTTTATGGTCTTCTGGGGCGAGATGTGCCGCGGTGCAGCGTCGTTAAGGAACAGAACCCCGTCGTTTGTCACGTCAGTCTCCTACCCAGGCTCCCATTAGGCAAGGCTGGCATCACAGGGTTGCTGCCGCGCAGCCCCGTGCCATGCCACCCTCCCACGCCGTGCCAACGGGGGTTAGAGAGCTACAGACCAGGCAAGGGGAAGGGCAACTAGAGGGAGGAGAGGGGAAGAGGGGGCTGGCGGTCCTCACTTAACCCAGAAAGAGGGAGGAAGATAGACAGACAGAATATGACTAGACAGGAAGAGGAATATGCTCTGAATTCACATATTTGAAGAGGTATTGTGACTCGGCAAAATCCCAATTGTCACGTGCAACAGACAAGTACCCATGTGACAATGAGCCAAAGTCCAATCAGTAGTAGGGCTCGCTAAATAAGCCCACAAATAACCAGGGTGCCACTCCATTGGGGATAAGCAACTTACCATAAGAGGCAGAGGGGTGTCACTCGTCATTCTATCCTAATGGCTGTGTGATAAGGGTGCTAACTCACTAAAGGTGATCTTGACATGAGGCCCATCTTCGACCCAGATGAAATATAGGCATACTTCAAGCTACCCATTTAGTTTGCACTACAAAGAGCATCCTAGTCATCAATTAGCGGGCCCGACGTTCGTTAACTGCGGCTGATTAACGCTATTATAATTACAAAACAATATTCCAATGAGATTTTTTTTTTGCTATTAATTACTTTGCATCTCATTAGGAGGCTCTTTGAACTGTGTGTGTGTGTGTGTGTGTGTGTGTGTGTGTGTGTGTGTGTGTGTGTGTGTGTGTGTGTGTGTGTGTGTGTGTGTGTGTGTGTGTGTGTGTGTGAGTGTGTGTGTGTGTGTGTGTGTTTGTACGTGCGTGCGTGTGCTGTATGGTGTGCTACGTTTCTGTTTTCACAATTACAGTCCACGACACCAGTAATTTAAAAAAGCGGTTCTTTTCAACAAGGAGTTCTGATTAGTTCTGTAATTATAAACCGGGTAGTTTGGGTACTGGATGCTGATTGGCTGAAACAGCATTTCAGCTGTATGGATATCAGACAATATATGATGCAAAAATACTTGTTTACTGTTCTATTTATGATGGTAACCAGTTTATAATAGCAATAAGGGACCTCTGGGTTTGTGGTATATGGTCAATATTTCACAGCTAAGGGCTGTATCCAGGCACTCCGCGCGTCATCTTGTGTCTAAGAACAGCCGTGGTATAATGGCCATATACTACACCCCCTCGGACCTTATTGCTTAATTACGCTCCTCATAATAGGTCTTGTTTCTTCAACCCACTCATCACTAGGACTATATTGTTAGGGAAGAAGCTACAAATGTGATGTATTTCACTTCCATTTATTTTCTATTGAAAGCAATTACACTAATCTCTCATATTGAAGGTATTAAGTTTCCCATAGCCTTGGTCTTGGGTAGGCTATATTTTCATTCCCCTAATGGTCACGGTTAGGATTTGGGGTTAATCTGATTCTGGATCTGTAAGGGCAACTTTTACTTCAATTTCAACTTGTTCGACCAGCAGTGCAAGTAAACACCTTTCCAAGGACAAAGCAGGCACAGTGAAGACCATTGTAAAGCACAGCCGCCACATCTCGTCTGGGTAAATGTCTATAGAGAACGCAATCAACAAGATGAACAGTTGTTCTGATCACCTTGTTGCAACACAGGTTGGATCTTTTGTGTTGTCCCAAAGGGGCTCTCAGCCTTGAGTGGGCCGGCCATTAGAATACTGGGTGTTCCACGGCTGGGCCGCTCCACTCTCAACATTCCAGAATATCAATGTTCCTAGAAGTGCCGCTTCGGTCGGGATCTACTTTCATTTCTCCAGACCACTTCAAATGAGTTTTATTTTCCTCCAGATGGTGAGATTAAATTACATAAAAGATGTCAGCAAGTCCTATTCTCAGCTTCATTCAAACCTCCGCTCGCTTTCTCACACTCACATAGATATGCACACACCTCTATTCATTTCTCTATAGTGCTCTCTCACTTTTTATACTCTCTTGCATTCTCTTTCTCGCTCTACATATTCTACTCAATCACTACTCCCTCCTTCACCCATCCCTCTTTTCCTTCTCTTCTCTATCCCTCAGCCTGTCCCTCTCTCCTCACCACCCTCCCTTGACTGTCATTTTGCCCCCGTTTGCTTCCCTTCTCAGCACAGCTGCTAGGCTCCCAGTAGAGACCGAGCCGCGGGGGTGTGTAACACTATAAACCTTCCCCCTCTGCCGCTTGCTTCCTTCCACACTAAATGCAACAGCTACGTAGAGCCAGGCAACGCAGCACAGCCTTGACTTGGGATGGCTCCAGAGGCAATTATGATAATAACGAGTGTTTAAACGAGCAACAGTGTGCAATTAGAGACTTTAATTACCTGCCTTAATCCAGGGAAGATTGGAGATCGCAGCTCTACAGTCAGAAGTTTCTTGTTTTCATAAGGTATAGTCGGAGCAGAGAAGAGAGTTGGGCTCCAAGAATATGACTAGGATGTAACCGTTATGATGCAGAGAAGTCTTTACGTCAGCAGTGGAAAGTAATGGCGGTTGTTGCCACTCTGAGTTACTGCTCAAGTGGGACTATTGGTGAAAAGAGACGAGACAGAGAGAACAGACAGTCATCTAAAAGCCGTCTGAAAGAGCAACAGAACGTGGCAGGCCAACGCGGACGTTTCAGAGAGAATATGTCACTCATAAACTCGCTGCAAACTACCAACGTGAAAACAAGTTCCCTTCACAACTCAGCAGGGGCAGCCCGATCACTCACTTTATTAAGGAAAGTGGTGACTGGCGATGCTGCATGTTTCACAAACACAGAAGATGTGTAGCTGCTATTGAAACTCATGAAAAGTTTGAGAGTTTACAGTAACTCACGGCTCAGGCCCTGTGTGGGACCGCAGCGCATCTGTGTGTGTGGCTGTGAAAGTAAAGGTAAACTCCTCCTGTCAGATATGAAACAGAAGTTGCAGCCCTGGGTGGGCCGGTCCAATTAAAACGCATGCAGAGCGTTGGGGTGTGAGTTTCTTCTCCTACCGAGCTAACACCAACTTTCAAACTCGCCTAAATAAAACAACAAACGGTACAATGATGGCGGAATAACGGGGAAAAAAATCTAACTTCAAACTGACAAATGTTTCACTCCGTTTTTCCTACTCAACAGTGATAGATAGGGAGATACCATCTGGTCAGCTTGTCTGATGGTCTCCATCAACGCTGCATGATGGGAGATGGGACAGATTTAACACAGATTTTCAGGGTGGGAGGGGGGGGTTATCTTCCTCGTGACTATGGAGCTATAAAGCTCAAGGAGATGGCTGGGAGTCCCTCTGCAGGGCTACAAGGTCCCCCTGTACTCTCTCTCCACCGACCAGGTCTGTGAAGCCAAAGAGATGGATGGGTTTGATGAACAATGTTCTCTGGAAGTTTTTTCTTCGCCGTTCCCTTCAGTCAAGTGGCAAATAACACCCGCTCCTTCATTACCACACACACACACACACACACACACACACTCCAGGTGTCATATTGAGATGTGCATCTATCTCAGAGGCGGACAGGACACCTGGGATGTACGGGCCTTTTGGAGTCTCGGCGCTCTCTGACACGCTAGGCAGCATAACAGGAATGTTCTTTTCTAACTACACAGGCAAGACAGCTGGTGACAAACCCAGCTATCAAAACAGCTCTTAACTGCAAACATGTCCGCGTGTGGAACTTGGCGAATGTTGAAGTAACATGGGACGAAAAACCAATTAAATGTAAAGGTGGGTCTCAAGGACACTGTTCTCGCACAGGACCTGTTAGAGAGAAGAGGCCGTCCACCCACTAGTTTCCCTCTTTGTGATTTGTTTAATAACGTTTGAGATCAAGGGTCACAGCTAATTCTGAGAAGTGTCGTTATTTTACTAAACTCCTGGAAGGGGGGTGGGTGGATGGAGAGAGAGAGAGAGCGAGAGCGAGAGCGAGAGCGAGAGAGAGAGAGAGAGAGAGAGAGAGAGAGAGAGAGAGAGAGAGAGAGAGAGAGAGAGAAAGAAAGAAAGAAAGAAAGAGAGAGAGAGAGAGAGAGAGAGACTGCCCCCCGAGTGTTTAAAAGAGGATATTTCAGGCTAAGGCATTTATTGGATGTCCTCAAATTAAATTAGGGTGAAAGCAGGACCATTACTCTACAGCATTATAGGATAAATACCCTTGAATAAATACCTGGGAGACCAGTGAATCCAACATGAAATCATAGGCAGAGAGAAGATTAACACTCAATGAGTGGATACTCCGGATATGCCCCAAATGGCACCCTATTTCCTACCAAAGTGCACTACTAGTGCACTAAATAGGGAATAGGGTGCCATTTGGGATGCAGATTTTGTACTCTCTCCTACACTTTTCTACGGTATGATAGGCCTATACGACTCCCTTGGGCCTGCCTGCCTCCCACCTCTGTGAAGGAATGAAGGAAAGAAACTTGGGGAGGCGGTGGTGGGAGACAGCTATTACACTGTGATCTGATGATCTCAAGAGAAAGAAAGATGGTACCGTAGAAGTGCCAATTCTTCAAAGGAACTGAGTTTCAGAACCCAACATCGGGCCTTAAACCACCTGGAGAATACTTCCTTATGACTATAACAGAAAGCCTGGGGCAGAATCAATCATCCGTTTTCCTCATAAGGTAATCAATCATAAAGGGTAGGGTTACGATGAGGTAATGTGCAGAGTGATGTGTTTGTGGCTGCCTGGCTGCACTAGTGTCTGCCTCAAGGTGCCAAAGTTAGCATGCTGGCGCAACGTCACGCCTCTTGGCTCTGCTCTGTGGGAGCTCTCCTTTGCTCGTTTGTCATGCACTGGTCGTTCCTCTCTTAACACAATTACGGCTGTTTGCTCTCCCGCAACAGATGCTGATGAGGTGAGCGGGGAGAAGGGCGGGGATTCATCTAATGCCTACTACTGTGTGTGTGTGTGTGTGTGTGTGTGTGTGTATGTGTGTGT
>QNTS01003362.1:86542-97830 GCA_003317085.1 Hucho hucho | reverse complement strand
TCACGTTTCAATGGAGGTGTGGAGGCTGTAGTTTCTGATTATAACGAGCGAACCAAACTGAGATTTATGGATATAATACATTACTTTTTCTAACAAAAGAACCATGGATTGTCTTCGTTGGACACTTTGGAAGCCATCAGCAGAAGTTCTTCAACAGGTAATTGATTTGTTTTCGCTGTGAAATGTGTTTTGTGTGAACCGTGAAGGCTAATGAATTCATGGTAATGAGAAAATAGTGAAGGTGCTACCCTCAAACAATCAAATGTGGTGCTTTCGCCGTAAAGCCTTTTTGAAATCTGACAACGGTGTAATATTGCCAAGAAACAGAGCTTTTGATGAGTATGAAACACTTGTATATGGGTGCATGTTTAATAATTCAACTTTTGGATTTTGAATTTGGCGCCTTGCATTTCACCTGGTAGTGTCGGGATTGGGGCGCTAGCACCCCACTACTCTCCAAGAAGTTAAGAGTCAGACATAGATTAAAGATTACAGGGTCTGTAAAATTAGACAGAGCCCAAGCAGCTGTCAGGTGTGAGTGACAGCAAGCAATTGTTAAGACAGAGAGAATGTGGTGAGGAGAGTTAAAGACAAGCTATTTTCATATACAGAGAAGCAAATGCATTGAAGCCATAAGATAAATCAAGTAGAGATATAATACTAATTTAATCCATTAGGGTCTAAGGGATGACGGCAGAATGGTCAACACAAGTAATATATGTACACAATAAATGTATTATTGTTATAACATTGAAGGGCCTTCCATCATATGATCTAAACTTGGAACAGATAGGGGTGTTACTGGGCGTGAACAAGCAAGACCTCAGATCAAAAGATGATAGGTGGCATGAGAGAAAGAAGGAGTGACTGCATTTACATATGGGCTGTACTCATATACTGTAAGGGTATAAATTAGAATTGTGGGATTAATGGTGTTAGCTGTTTCCCGGGTCAGCTCGGCTTTTAATTACTCTGAATTAAAGGTTTTATTGAATTCACAAGTTTCTTGTATGAGTGTCATATTTTGAAGATCATTTTTTCCACGACACCGTCTTGGACGGAACGACCATGCTCCGATAATCCCTGCTACACTGCATATGATACCTGAGAACACACACAGATAATCCCTGCTACATTGAATATGATAACTGAGAACACACACAGATAATCCCTGCTACACTGAACATGATACCTGAGAACACACACAGATAATCCCTGCTACACTGAATATGATACCTGAGAACACACACAGGTAATCCCTGCTGCACTGAATATGATATCTGAGAACACACAAAGATAATCCCTGCTACACTGAATGTGATATCTGAGAACACACACAGATAATCCCTGCTACACTGAACATGATACCTGAGAACACACACAGGCAATACCTGCTACACGGAATATGATACCTGAGAACACACACAGATAATCCCGACTACACTGAATATGATACCTGAGATAACAAACATAATTCTGCAAACATAAATGCCTAAAACATAGAAATGTTTTGATGATACACATTGTGTATATATATACAGTACCAGTTAAATGTTTGGACACACCTACTTTATTTTTTACTATTTTCTACATTGTACAATAATAGTGAAGACATCACAACTAGGAAATAACACATATGGAATCATGTAGTACCAAAAAAAGTGTTAAACAAATCAAAATTTATTTTAGATCTTAGATTCTTCAAAGTAGCCACCTTTTGCCTTGATGACAGCTTTGCACACTCTTGGCATTCTCATGTGGGAAATATACATACGGAGATCATCCGTTCACCCACATCGCGTCTCAAAAGACACTGTGGCTGGAACCAAAAATCTCAAATTCGGACACATCAGACCAAAGGACAGATTTCCACCGGTAAAAGGTTCATTGCTTGTGTTACTTGGCCCAAGCAAGTCTCTTCTTCTCATTGGTGTCCTTTAGTAGGGGTTTCTTTGCAGCAACTCAACCATGAAGGTCTGATTCACACAGTTGATGTTGAGATGTGTCTGTTACTTGAACTCTGTGAAGTATTTATTTGGGCTGCAAGCTGAGGTGCAGTTAACTGAGGTGAACTTATCCTCTGAAGCAGAGGTAACTCTGGGTCTTCCTTTCCTGTGGCGGTCCTCATGAGAGCCAGTTTCATCATAGCACTTGATGGATTTTGCCACTGCACTTCAAGAAACTTTAAAAGTTCTTAAAATGTTCTGGATTAAATTACCTTCATGTCTTAAAGTAATGATGGACTGTTGATTCTCTTTGCTTATTTGAGCTGTTCTTGTCATAATATGGACTTGGTCTTTTACCAAATAGGGCTATCTTCTGTATACCACCCCTACCTTGTCACAACACAACGGATTGGCTCAAACTCATTAAGAAGGAAATACATTCCACAAATTAACTTTGGACACACCTACTCATTCAAGAGTTTTTATTTTTAATTTTTTACTATTTTCTCCCTCCACAGATTTTCTATGGGATTAAGGTCTGGAGACTGGCTAGGCCACTCCAGGACCTTAATGTGCTTCTTCTTGAGCCACTCCTTTGTTGCCTTGGCCGTGTGTTCTGGGTCATTGTCATGCTGGAATACCCATCCACGACCCATTTTCAATGCCCTGGCTGAGGGAAGGAGGTTCTCAACCAAGATTTGACGGTACATGGCCCTGTCCATCGTCCCTTTGATGCGGTGAAGTTGTCCTGTCCCCTTAGCAGAAAAACACCCCCAAAGCATAATGTTTCCACCTCCATGTTTGACGGTGGGGATGGTGTTCTTGGGGTCATAGGCAGCATTCCTCCTCCTCCAAACACGGCGAGTTGAGTTGATGCCAAAGAGCTCCATTTTGGTCTCATCTGACCACAACACTTTCACCCAGATGTCCTCTGAATCATTCAGATGTTCATTGGCAAACTTCAGACAGACATGTATATGTGCTTTCTTGAGCAGGGGGACCTTGCGGGTGCAGCAGGATTTCAGTCCTTCACGGCGTAGTGTGTTACCAATTGTTTTCTTGGTGACTATGGTCCCAGCTGCCTTGAAATCATTGACAAGATCCTCCCGTGTAGTTCTGGGTTGATTCCTCACCGTTCTCATGATCATTGCAACTCCACGAGGTGAGATCTTGCATGGAGCCCCAGGCCGAGGGAGATTGACAGTTCTTTTGTGTTTCTTCCATTTCCGAATAATCGCACCAACTGTTGTCACCTTCTCACCAAGCTGCTTGGCGATGGTCTTGTAGCCCATTCCAGCCTTGTGTAGGTCTACAATCTTGTCCCTGACATCATTGGAGAGCTCTTTGTTCTTGGCCATGGTGGAGAGTTTGGAATCTGATTGATTGATTGCTTCTGTGGACAGGTGTCTTTTATACAGGTAACAAACTGAGATTAGGAGCACTCCCTTTAAGAGTGTGCTCCTAATCTCAGCTCGTTACCTGTATAAAAGACACCTGGGAGCCAGAAATCTTTCTGATTGAGAGGGGGTCAAATACTTATTTCCCTTCAATTAAATGCAATTCCATTTATAACATTTTTTTTCACATGCGTTCTTCTGGATTTTTTTGTTGTTATTCTCTCTCACTGTTCAAATAAACCTACCATTAAAATTATAGACTGATCATTTCTTTGTCAGTGGGCAAATGTACAAAATTAGCAGGGGATCAAATACTTTTTTCCCTCACTATATGTAAATAAGTTATTTCTGTCTTAAATCTTTAATACATTTTCAAAAAATTCTAAAACCTGTTTTATTTTTGTCATAATGGGGTATTGTGATGTCATAATGGGTTATTGTGTGAAGATTAATGAGGATATAAAAAAAAATCTAATTTAGAATAAGGCTGTAACATAAAAAAATGTGGAAAAAGTCAATGGGTCTGAATACTTTCCAAATTCAGTGTATAGATATGTCCAGAGAGAATAACCTTAGAATGCTGCTGAAGTATGATATTCCTACTAAAACTGGAAAAGACAGGTTATGTTGGATGTTCCTACTAACACTGGAAAGAAAAGGTATTGGTGGATGTTCCTACTAAAATTGGAAAGGACAGGTATTGGTGGATGTTCCTACTAACACTGGAAAGAAAAGGTATTGGTGGATGTTCCTACTAACACTGGAAAGGACAGGTATTGGTGGATGTTCCTACTAACACTGGAAAGGACAGGTATTGGTGGATGTTCCTACTAACACTGGAAAGAAAAGGTATTGGTGGATGTTCCAACTAACACTGGAAAGGACAGGTATGACTTATTATGTAGGTATTATAGATATTCTAGAGGTATTCTAGAGGTACTCTAGAGGTGTTCTAGAGGTATTATATTGATATTCTAGAGGTATTCTAGAGGTACTCTAGAGGTATTCTAGAGGTATTCTATAGGTATTCTAGAGGTATTCTATAGGCATTCCATAGGCATTCTATAAGTATTTTAGAGGTACTCTAGAGGTATTCTATATATACAGTCATGCCAAAAGTTTTGAGAATGACACAAATATTAATTTCCACAAAGTTTGCTGCTTCAGTATCTTTATATATTTTGGTCAGATGTTAGTATGGAATACTGAAGTATAACTACACACATTTCATAAGTGTCAAAGGCTTTTATTGACAATTACGTGAAGTTGATGCAAAGAGTCAATATTTGCAGTGTTGACCCTTCTTTTTCAAGACCTCTGCAATCCACCCTGGCATGCTGCCAATGAACTTCTGGGTCACATCCTGACTGATGGCAGCCCATTCTTGCATAATCAATGCTTGGAGTTTGTCAGAATTTGTGGGTTTTTGTTTGTCCACCCGCCTCTTGAGGATTGACCACAAGTTCTCAATGGGATTAAGGTTTGGGGAGTTTCCTGGCCATGGACCCAAAATATCAATGTTTTGTTCCCCGAGCCACTTAGTTATCACTTTTGCCTTATGGCAAGGTGCTCCATCATGCTGGAAAAGGCATTGTTCGTCACCAAACTGTTCCTGGATGGTTGGGAGAAGTTGCTCTCTGAGGATGTGTTGGTAACATTCTTTATTCATGGCTATGTTCTTAGGCAAACTTGTGAGTGAGCCCACTCCCTTGGCTGAGAAGCAACCCCACACATGAATGGGATGCTTTACTGTTGGCATGACACAGGACTGATGGTAGTGCTCACCTTGTCTTCTCCGGACAAGCTTTTTTCCGGATGCCCCAAACAATCGGAAAGGGGATTCATCAGAGAAAATGACTTTACCCCAGTCTTCAGCAGTCCAATCCCTGTACCTTTTGCAGAATATCAGTCTGTCCCTGATGTTTTTCCTGGAGAGAATTGGTTTCTATGCTACCCTTCTTGACACCAGGCCATCCTACAAAAGTCTTCGCCTCACTGTGCGTGCAGATGCACTCACACCTGCCTGCTGCCATTCCTGAGCAAGATCTGTACTAGTGGTGCCCCGATCCCGCACCTGAATCAACTTTAGGAGACGGCCCTGGCGCTTGCTGGACTATCTTGGGCGCCCTGAAGCCTTCTTCACAAAAATTGAACCGCTCTCCTTGAAGTTCTTGATGATCTGATAAATGGTTGATTTAGGTGCAATCTTACTGGCAGCAATATCCTTGCCTTTGAAGCCCTTTTTGTGCAAAGCAATGATGACGGCACGTGTTTCCTTAAAGTTAAACATGGTTGACAGAGGAAGAACAATGATTCCAAGCACCACCCTCCTTTTGAAGCTTCCAGTCTGTTATTCAAATTCAATCAGCATGACAGAGTGATCTCCAGCCTTGTCCTCGTCAACACTCACACCTGTGTTAAAACTATTTAGGGAGCGGCAGCCGAGGTGTCGGTTTTGGAGAGTCTGGCGTGCCCAAAGTAAAAGGCTTGCCACTCAGGCCTAGGATATGCACATAATCAGTACTATTGGATAGGAAACACTCTGAAGTTTCTAAAACCGTTAAAATAATGTCTGTGAGTATAACAGAACTGATATAGCAGGCGAAAACCTGAGGAAAATCCATCAGGAATTGCAGTTATTTTTTTTGATTACCTTTTTCTCCTGTCTGCCTATGGGATTCAATGTTATCTAGGACACAGACTGCAGTACCTATGGCTTCCACTGGATGTCAACAGTCTTTAGACAAGGTTTCATGACCTTAGGTTGAATTAGAAGCGAATAGAAGAAGAATTTAGAAGTGGACCCCGGAACTCAATAGAATGACATGCGCGTTCACGGTCTCGCGCGCTCTGTGGTTTTTTTCCTTTCCTATCGTTCACATTATCGTCCGGTTGAAATATTATAGTAAATATACATAAAAGGATACCTAAGGATACATAAAAAATTATGTTTGATTTGTTTGGACAAAGTTGACAGGTATAATTTGAACGCGTTCTCTTCACGGTTCAATGGGCGATTCGACGGTGGATTTTCTGAACATAACGCGCCAACCAAACTGAGATTTATGGATATATTAAATAAATTTTTCTAACAAAAGAACCATTGGATGTCTTCGTTGGACACTTGGGATGCCCTCAGCAGAAGTTCTTCGAAAGGTAAGTCATTTATTTTAGCTCTTATATGTGTTTTGTGTGACCCGCGCTGGATATGAATTCATGCTAATGCATAAATATGAGAGGTGCTATCCTCAAACAATCAAATGTTGTGCTTTCGCTGTAAAGCCTTTTTGAAATCTGACAACGCTGTGATATTGCCAAGAATCAGAGCTTTTGATGACTATGCAACAGTTGTATATTGATGAACTTTTGGATTTTGAATTTGGCGCCTTACATTTCACCGGGTAGTGTCGGGAACGGTCCGCTAGCGCGCCATTTATCTTAACGATAGAATCACTGAAATTATGTCAGCTGGTCCTTTTGTGGCAGGGCTGAAATGCAGTGGAAATGTTTTTTGGGGATTCAGTTCATTTGCATGGCAAAGAGGAGTATATGCAAATTGCCATCATACAAACTGAGGCAGCAGAGTTTGTGAACATTAATATTTGTGTCATTCTCAAAACCTTTGGCCACGACTGTATATAGGTATTATATAGGTGTTCTATAGATATTCTATAGGTATTATATAGGTATTCTATAGATATTCTAAAGGTATTCTATGGGTATTATATAGGTATTCTATAGGTATTACATATGTAATATATAGGTGTTCTATGGGTATTATATAGGTGTTCTATAGGTATTATATTGGTATTATAAAGGTATTCTATAGGTATTATATAGGTGTTCTATAGGTATTATATAGGTATTACATATGCATTCTATAGGTTTTATATATGTATTATATAGATATTCAATGGGTATTATATAGGTATTATATGGGTATTCTATGGGTATTATATAGGTATTCTATGGGTATTATATAGGTATTCTATAGGTATTATAAAGGTATTCTATGGATATTATATTGGTATTCTATAGATATTCTATAGGTATTATATGGGTATTCTATAGGTATTCTATATGTATTCTATAGGTATTATATAGGTATTATATGGGTATTCTATAGGTATTATATAAGTATTCTTCTATCACCAATACTTTGTTCTTTCTTTCTCTCTTTCTTTCTCTTTCTTTCTTTCTTTCTTTCTTTCTTTCTTTCTTTCTTTCTTTCTTTCTTTCTTTCTTTCTTTCTTTCTTTCTTTCTTTCTATGAATGTGATCACTCATATCAGGTCTGAGTTGATAGTGTGTGTGTGTGTGTGTGTGTGTTTACCTGTGTGTGTGAGCTGATATTAGACAGAATCAGTGACTTCAATAAGACTACAGCTCACCTGAAGCTGCCTGCTGTCTGTATTCATTATAGTCAAATCACAACACACTGACTCAGCCTCTCCCTCTCTATTCTCATCACCACACACACACACACACACACACACACACACACACTGACCCGCTCTCTATTCTCATCACTACACACACACACACACTGACCCGCTCTCTATTCTCATCACAACACACACACACTGACCCGCTCACTATTCTCATCAGCACACTGCTTTATGAAAGGACCAGCTATTCTGCCCTTTCATTTTTTATTCATTCTCAATAGAGCTCAACGTTTCTGGGGAGGATTCTGAATCACCTATGTGGGCCGGTGGGGAGAAGAGGAGCACAGACAGGAGACACAGGGAGGATCAGAACCAAGCCTGCAGTACACCTTGGAACTATTGTCATTTAAACCTAGAAAACATTAGAGGTTGAGGAATGAATGTCCTGGGTTATTTAATCATTCTATATTTATTTAACCGTTATTTAACCGTTATTTAACTTGGCAAGTCAGTTAAGAACAAATTCTTGTTTACAATGACGGACTACCCCCAGGGCCAAACCCTGACGACACTAGGCCAATTGTGCGCCGCCCTATGGGACTCCCAATCACGGCCGGTTGTGATACAGCCCGGAATCGAACCAGGGTCTGTAGTGACGCCTCTAGCACTGAGATGCAGTGCCTTAGACAGCTGCGCCCCTCGGGAGCCCCGATAATCCTTAAATAAAGGAATCAGACAGGTTGACTGAATTATGAATCACAATTTCCCTTGATTGGTTGAAACCATGTTTATTTACTCTTAGTTTTATTAGTCTTACTCCTGAACCTGAAGAGACAGACTTACAGACAGACAGACTTACAGACAGACTTACAGACAGACAGACTTACAGACAGACTTACAGACAGACAGACAGACAGACAGACTTACAGACAGACAGACAGACTTACAGACAGACAGACTTACAGACTTACAGACAGGCAGACAGACAGACTTACAGACAGACATCATATGAACGTGAAGAGACAGACAGACAGATGTCATATGAACCTGAAGAGACAGACAGACGTCATATGAACCTGAAGAGACAGACAGACAGACGTCATATGAACCTGAAGAGACAGACAGACAGACGTCATATGAACCTGAAGAGACAGACAGACAGACGTCATATAAACCTGAAGAGACAGACAGACAGACGTCATATGAACCTGAAGAAACAGACCTCAGACAGACAGTTCTCTGGTGTTTATTTGTATCTTCTTGTCCTGGTAAATGTTCCTCAACTTCTGTCATTTCAGGACAGAAAAAGACAGCAATGTAATGTTACTTGTCTAGACTTCATAAAACACTCTGACTCTTGAAACAAACTGAAGTCCATCTCCTCCATTCTGATCTAAACTCACCCTGGCCATATTTTCTCTCCTCCTCCATTCTGATCTAAACTCACCCTGGCCATATTCTCTCTCCTCCTCCATTCTGATCTAAACTCACCCTGGCCATATTCTCTCTCCTCCTCCATTCTGATCTAAACTCACCCTGGCCATAATCTCTCTCCTCCTCCATTCTGATGTAAACTCACCCTGGCCATATTCTCTCTCCTCATCCATTCTGATCTAAACTCACCCTGGTCATATTCTCTCTCCTCT
The DNA here is from genome assembly GCA_003317085.1 of Hucho hucho. Lineage (NCBI taxonomy): Eukaryota > Metazoa > Chordata > Actinopteri > Salmoniformes > Salmonidae > Hucho > Hucho hucho. The sequence goes on along the minus strand of QNTS01003362.1, from coordinate 88,454 downwards.
CCTCCATTCTGATCTAAACTCACCCTGGCCATATTCTCTCTCCTCCATTCTGATCTAAACTCACCCTGGCCATATTCTCTCTCCTCCATTCTGATCTAAACTCACCCTGGCCATATTCTCTCTCCTCCTCCATTCTGATCTAAACTCACCCTGGCCATATTCTCTCTCCTCCACCATTTTGATCTAAACTCAACCTGGCCTTTCTTTCTCCACTACCGTTTGACCAGTCTCAAGAATGAAATTGTACTGAAATAAGGACTTCATTCACATCTCCAGTCTATAAGGAAGGAATTGTTTCATCCGCGTGGTTCAAGTGAGTAGATCTGTCAGAAGCCAGTCTTTCAGAGTGTGTGTGTGTGTGTGTGTGTGTGTGTGTGTGTGTGTGCGTGCGTGCGTGTGTTATCAGCAATCGGTACGCTGTAGAGCATCTACAGATTGACTATCTACTGACTCTCAGTAACATTTCAACTATTTACTAAGCCTAACCCTAACCCTTACCCTAACCCTTACCCTAACCCTTATTCTAACTCTAACCCTAACCCTATCTCTAACCCTTACCCTAACCCTTATTCTAACCCTAGCCCTAACCCTTATCCTAACCATTACTCTAACCTAACCCTTACCCTTACCCTAACCCTTACCCTTACCCTTACCCTAACCCTTACCCTTACCCTTACCCTAACCCTTATTCTAACTCTAACCCTAACCCTATCTCTAACCCTTACCCTAACCCTTATTCTAACCCTAGCCCTAACCCTTAACCTAACCATTACTCTAACCCAACCCTAACCCTTACCCTAACCCTTACCCTTACCCTAACCCTTACCCTAACCCTTATTCTAACTCTAACCCTAACCCTTATCCTAACCCTTAATCTAACCCTAACTATTATCCTAACCCTAACCCTAACCCTTACCCTTACCCTAACCCTTACCCTAACCCTTAATCTAACCCTAACTATTATCCTAACCCTAACCCTTATCCAAACCCTTATACTAAACATAGCCCTAACCTTAAACCTTATCCTAACCCTTATTATAACCCTTATCCTAGACCTAACCCTTATCCAAACCCTTATACTGAACCTAACCCTAACTTTAAACCTTATCCTAACTCTTATTATAACCCTTACCCTAGACCTAACGCTTATCCAAACCCTTAAACTAAAACTAACCCTGACCTTAGCAAGCAGTTTCAACAGGTAACTTGTTTGTAGTATGACCATCTGTTAAGCTGGTAGTAGGACAGACACTCTGCCCTCATAGACAAGACCTCCGATTGGTTATTAACCCCCTCATAGACAAGCCCTCTGATTGGTTATTACCCTCCTCATAGACAAGCCCTCTGGTTGGTTATTAACCCCCTCAAAGACAAGCCGTCTGATTGGTTATTAACCCCCCCCATAGACAAATCCTCTGATTGGTTATTACCCTCCTCATAGACAAGCCCTCTGGTTGGTTATTAACTCCCCTAGTGTACTCTGAAATGCTTTTTACAGATGAGCCCTGAAACTTTGACTTTGTCCCTCCTTGTTTATTATTTCAAGACATGGCAGCCTTGGCTACATCCTTCTCACATAATAACTCTGTAACTAAAGAGTAACTATAACAGTCTAACTCTGTAGAAACAGTAACTATAACAGTCTAACTCTGTAGAAACAGTAACTATAACAGTCTAACTCTGTAGAAACAGTAACTATAACAGTCTAACTCTGTAGAAACAGTAACTATAACAGTCTAACTCTGTAGAAACAGTAACTATAACAGTCTAACTCTGTATTATGTAGAAACAGTAACTATAACAGTCTAACTCTGTATTATGTAGAAACAGTAACTATAACAGTCTAACTCTTTAGAAACAGTAACTATAACAGTCTAACTCAGTAGAAACAGTAACTATAACAGTCTAACTC